>CM042756.1:1598499-1612803 GCA_022496165.2 Catalaphyllia jardinei
CTCTTAGAATAAATACCTTCTGTGGGGGAGGTATGGATATTTTCTGGAATTACACATTTTATTAGTATTAAACAATTATAGTCGGAATGTTCACTCATTATTCATATAAAGTAGTTCTTGTTTATACTTATCAAGTCATCAAAAATTTTTGATAGTGAGTAAAACAATTTTTTTTTTCACTTTGAAAGTACCAGATCTGAATTAAAAACTAAATAGAACTTGCATATGTGTAATGTTTATTAGATTTATTAATTTGTAATGCCATTTCTTTACACTTAGGTATATGCAGAAGAATTAAAAGGAGCTGGAAATGAAATAGTTCAGTTGACATTCAGAGCTTCAAACTTGGATAAAAAAGTATGGTGACCGTCTGAGTTTAGTGTAGTTTTAATTGATAATAATATTAACAAACATTAATTAATTAACATGATGTATACTTAATGATTGGGGAAGTACATGTATTTCATTCTGTATCATGTCTTTGGTCATGAATGTGAATCTTTTTACTTACTTTTGTGTACTGGACAACATGTTACAGTAAATAACACTTTTTGCCTGTGTCATGTGTTTGAATTCATAGGACTTTATGGGAAAGTCAGATCCTTTTCTGCAACTGTCAAAATTGAAGAGTGATGGTGGAACCTTGCTTGTTCATCGAACTGAGGTGAGAGAAGCTGAGAGAAACAAATCTAACAGCAACAACAGGAAACAAACAAATGGGACAATGACTTTGACCAAGCAATTCATGCCACACACTTTTGCTGACCTATTAGTTTGTTTACAAGTTTGTTTATTTGTTTGTCTAGGTCACTGCCAGGGTGCAATGGATGGGGTGGGTGGGGGATCTGGATCTTGGACAAACCATTAAGTGACCTGATCTGAGGATCAGAATAAGAAAAGAACTGAATAACAAAACTTAGTGAGTTTTGCTAATTACCTGCTTTTCTGTAGGTTATCAAAAATAACCTGAATCCATCATGGCAGTCATTTAGCATCTCACTTCAAACTCTTTGCAGTGGAGACTATGATGCAACTATTAAGGTAAGGCTATGTGCAAATCTGTATTATTTATATTATTTAGAATATATTATTTAATTGGTACATAATTGGATATGATTGTTATTTTTAAGAATGAGTACTGGGAGTGAATGAGGAAAATTGTTTTTGGCATTAGGCAATAAATGTTTCATTTGCAAGGCACTGTATGCATTGCTCTTTATATCTTATCTACACAGCAACAGACAAGAAAACATAAATTACAAAAATTATTATAAGAAAGGTGAAAGAAATATGCCATGCAAAAGGTGAAAATGAGTAAAATATGCCCCTGCAGTGCTAGGGTGATAGCAGTTTTGTGTTGATATATTTTGGGTAGTGATTGATGTTAGCATAATTTTACACATTATCTAATATAAACGTGTGTAGCATCTAATGTCAGAACAGTTAACTTTATAACAAATTTTGATTATTGACTGTGCATATACATGTACAGTGTAGGTTAAGTCCATGTAGGTTACTGTAAGTCTAACTAAAATTTGCACCAAAGTATACACCTGTTTGGAGAGTCGAGGCACTGTGAGAGGAAAGTGTCTTGCCAAAGAACATAATTATACAATGAACTTGGTTAGGGCTTGAACCTTAACTCTTTGATGCAGAGTCTAACACACTAACCATTTTAAGCCTTAAAGGAGCAGTGTCATGAGGATTTTGCTGCGTTAGGTCAATTCTGTGCTAAAATCATTATCTTGAAAAATGGCACGACACTTTTTAACTTTAAAAACATTATTTTTTCGACCAAAACTTCTGTCATCTTCAGTTTAGAGTAGAAAGTACAGAGTTGAGTGTAATATAGTGTAAACAGCCTAATTAACTATAAAAAAAGGAAACATGACAATGTAAAATATTAGAAAGAAAGTTTTGAGGCTTTCATCACAAACAAAATGCTTCAGTCTGTAAAGCTATGAGGAAGATGTCAAATGAATTTTATCAAAGAGGGGTAACCATAATAAATGTCTTGAGGATTTTTGGAACATGTAGCATCAATTAACTTGAAAAAAATAGGCCAATTTTTTCAAGTTTCAGTCCATTGCCATCCATGCTATCTGTAGCAACAGGCGACAGGAAACAGTTTCAGTACCTTCAAACAATCTTGAGTAACAAAACTACATGTAGATCATTAGTTTTAGAATTCAATTGATGCAAAGACACCCTCTAGCTTTTTGTAAAGTTGCCAAGTAGCATGACAATGCCCCTTTAACCTCGTCTCCTTGACATGCACTACACTAACAATGACAATTATTTAATTTCATGACATTGCCAGATTGGCTGTTACGACTGGGATCAAGATGACAATAATGATTTGATTGGTTGTGTGGACCTAACACTACGACAACTGATTGATGCTAAAGAGTCAGGGGTATGTACATATGTACTGATGTTTTTTCTTTGGTCATTTTGTGTTTGACTGTGGCAGATTGATTGCTTTGATTATGACGACGATGGCAGTCATGACTTTATTGGGTCAAACAGTGCTACTCTTCGACAGTTGTTAGAGGCAAAACAGACTGGGGTAAGGTGACTATGTTAAATCATGTTAAGTGCAGTATACTACAGACAATTCCAGAGTAGGAGAGTGGGGGTAAAATCTCCTTGTAGTTCAGTTACAGTTGTATCTCTCTTCATGCATTGTGCTGTAACATCACAGAGTAAGTGCCTACAGTGTCGTGTAGTTTGAGTATTGGGAATTTCACCAACTCCCAAGCCCTTGGGTGGGGTGCTACATGTACATGCAGCCCATTTTCTCAATCAGAAGTATGCATGCGTGTACATTTGTTCACCCCAGCTAGTACCCATTTCTTTTTGGCTTAGTGGATGGAGGTTACTGAGTCTCTACCCAGCTGAAAAAAAATGGGCAAAGGCTATGGGGTGGTAGTCATCTGTAAGAGACAAATGTTCTGCCTATTGTAACAAAAAGTGGTTGCAGTGGTCATGCTCTAACTTGGACAAATTCATTAAATGTTCAAATTGACCATTTTTAAATAATTAATTTTAATTTAATGTGTGCTACCCTTTAGGATACTATAACTATATCCCCTTACTGTACCCAAATTCCCCAATCAGCCAATTAGCCAATCAGAAGCTAACTCTAATGTCCTGATATCCTACGATATCAAGTCACTGACCTAATATCACATGATATCATGGTGACTAATTACACAAAGTAATGTTACCATATGATAAACTGCAAAGAGGTTTTGCCAATAAACAAACAACTTGTAGTCTAAAATTTAGCTGGTGTATGAGGTCGAAAAAAGGCACAAAAAAATTCCCGCCAAAACTAAACTGGAAGACACTCGCCAACTGCATCGTCAAGTACTGAAATATTCAAAATGAAACAATGGAGTTGAAGTTACCAAATTTTTTGCTGAATTTGGATTTTGGAAATTTCAAAAATGAAACTCCAAACAAACGAGCAAAAAGATGTCAGAAGTGTTTGAACTGATGAAGCAGATATTTGAAACGTCCATGTGACAGTTACCTAGCTTATGACTTGTGTTCGTTTTCTCATGATACATGTATACTGTAATTTTCACTCATTTTCAAAAGGTGGTAACAGTTTTGCAGAAAAAAGATTTAGACACATTTTGTTACCACAATTTTCTGCGTCTCTCTCTCTGCGAAAGGGGTGGACGTGCAAGGGAAGAAGGGAAAGGATGCTGCTTGACCTGCTGTGCGACTGACATTGAAGCACCCGAGGAGGAGGAGGCAGACGATTTGTCACTTTGCTCACTGTCACACAGTCAAAGTCAAATGATTTTTCATTCACCACTTTTTGCCCCATTTGTCAGCGTTTGTTGACTCGTATTATTCTCCTTGTGGGTACAATGCCTGGCAGATTTTATTACTGTAATACTAAATTTTTAGCTGAACTTGGGTACAGTAAATACCTAATCGTACCTTTTTGGTACACTTTGGCGGCGTAATAATCAGGCGAGTTTAGTCAAGCCATGATTCGTGTTTTGGCGAGATGCAGTTGAGCCAAAATACCTATGGCCAGACCAAACGAACCTGATATAATTTTGACTAAGCAAGATACCTGGGCCGGGTTGTTCAAAAGCCAGGTAATGTTAACCCAGGATTAAACATTAACTGAGGCATTATTTTTTCTTGTTTAAAAATGTTGTTCGTCTCTAATGTTTGGTGTAGTTTGAGATTACTACAGCTCAAAACTGGAGGCCAAACAATATAAACAGATTACCTAACAAAAAGTTACAAAACTGAAATCAAAATTCTCGCTAACCCTGGGTTAGCTTAATCGGGCTCTGAACAACCCGGCCCTGTACTCTGTGTGAATTAAGAATCGGAACAATTTCAAAACGGAAGGTTGTGCATTTGTCAATATTTATCTACTCTTGCCAAATTGTACCTGGTAGTCAGATCTCTCCGCATTATACATGTAGATACAGTACCTTGTGAGGTAATTTGAATGCTTTATTCCAGAAAGGGCTTGACTTAGTGAATGCCAAGAAAAAACAAAAGAAGAAAGGATATGTGAACTCTGGAGTCCTATATGTTGTCCAGTGCAATGTATGTAAACACACTTGCCTTGAATACTGTTGAGCATTAATGCGAGGTTTACTCTGTGCATCCTATTGTAATATGTGTTTCCACAAAATATCCATGCCCACCCCAAAGAGAACTACTGGAAATTCCAAAGGGAAAGAGTTCTCAAAAGCCCAAACTTTTAATGGAAAGTATGAAGCAAAACTGAAATTTCCACATGGTAAACTTGGTCGTACTACAAGGGTGTATGGGGGAGGGGGGGGGGGGTCGAAACCAAACAACCCCCAGGGGACGGGTATGGATACCTTCTGAAAAACATGAATTGAATCATTGACTGCAAGAATTGATTCTCTAATGGGGGACAAAAGTCTTGGGACAATTAACACAATGTTCCTTTCTTTCTCCACCTCCCCCCTGTTGTGGCTTTGTGCAGGCCTGTCCTGAAAGCGTTTCTTCATCCTAACATTGTTTGGAAGGGGGAGGGGAGGGACATTCTCAGTATCGGCATGTTTAGGGAAGTGCATATTATGCTACATCTGATTATTTGATAAGTCAAGGATGTGGAAGCAAGGTTTCCCATAATAATATTATTGTTCCAAGGATTTTTGTCGTCCATTAATTGTAGTTTTGATCAAATACATGTTCTTTGCTATCCTGTACGTGTATGTAAAAGCTCTTCAGAATGAAGATGCTGTTACTGCTTTTCTTTCTCTGTCTGATTATAAACACATGAAAGATATTGTGCCCTTAGAGCCAAATGCTCACTTGAAATATTTTGACAACTTTAAAGATTGTGACAAGGGTGACTCAAAGCCTTCACTTCACTCAGCTGCAAAGCATTCAGTTTGTCATGTTTTGTTTATTGGTTACAGTTGATGCATTATTTTGTTATGTTCCCCAGATAACCAAAGTTCACACTTTCTTAGACTTTGTAATGGGAGGATGTCAAATTAACTTCACAGTAAGTAATAAAATGTTGAACTTCAACCAGCATATGACAGGCTGGTTAAGGGTTTAGGAATGAGGGATACTTAAGCAATAATCCTTGCTTCCTGCTTGTAACAACAGTGGTAGAAGTTTAGAAAAGTGGATTTTAACCCACTTGCAAAAGTTTGAAAAAAGGTAATAAGTCTGCATACGAGTCACATGGCCAGTCAGATCAGTGCTTTTTTCTAGTTTTATGTAGCTAATGATACACATGAAAAAATTGCTTGATTCTGATTGGCTGAGAGCAGTGCAATTCAAGTGTAACACCAGAGCAAATTACACCTCGTAATTCTAGATTATGATTGGCAGAGAGAAAACGATAAATTTTGTGGGCTGTTGATGTCATTGATATAAAGCAATGACAAAAATTTTCAACGGAAACTCTGAAAAATGTTTTCTCAAATGCGAAAAATGGCTTCAAGAAGTCCAAGAAACATCTTCCGGCACTTTTTCGGCGTGAATTTTTTCATGTTTGTATTATTAAAAAGTAATCGTACGGTTTTTCTCGTTCATTTTGGAATTAATTTGCACTTTTGAGTTTTTCAAAAAGCTGAAACTGCACTCGCCGAAGTGACTTGAAATTGCACTCGCCGAAGCAGCTCGTGCAATTTCAGCTTTTTGAAAAACTCACTCGTGCAAATTAATTCCAAATTGAACTTGAAACCGCATGATTACCTATACATATACTGATTACTGATAAGGCAAACTATCGTCCAGTGTCTGTGTTAACATGCTTCTCTAAAATTTTTGAAAGAGTTCTGCATGACCAGATGTATGACTTTGCAAAGTCAATATTTAGTGATAATCTATCTGGCTTTTTGAAAGGTCACTCATGTGCAACTGCTCTCCTAAAAATGACTGATGACTTTAGAGCTTCTCTGGATAATAGAGATCATTGTATTGCTATTGCAGTGGATTTATCAAAGGCTTTTGACTCAATCTCTCACAGCCTACTTATTTCCAAGTTGAAGGCTTATGGCTTTACTGAAAGCGCAGTGAATCTTATTCGTTCTTACCTGCATGATAGATTGCAACGAGTTAAGATCGGTAACAACTACTCGGATTGGAAAACAATCCAGCATGGTGTTCCTCAAGGATCAATATTGGGACCTCTCCTATTCAACCTATTCATTAATGATCTCACTTATTTTGTCAACAATGCTAAACTAAGGCTTTATGCTGATGATACGACACTGTATCTGTCACACCCTGATAAATATGCGTTAGAGTCAAGATCTTAGAGCAAGTTTGATGTGCTTCAGTCATGGTTCAAGCGTAATTACTTAAGTATAAACGAATCTAAAACTAAAGTATTGCCATTGGGTGACAATCCGCCATGCTATGAATTGTTTGCTGACCGTACTAGGCCACCCTTGGATGTGGTACACGATATGAAGTTACTAGGCCTGACTATTGACAGTTCTTTATCTTTTAAAGCCCACATCAAATCTGTATGTAATAAGGTTAACGGCAAAGTTAGTGCCCTTAGGAGAGTTCGTAAATTCATATCTCCAGAAGTGATGGTCAATATTTACAAGGCCTTTATTTTACCACACCTAGAGTATTGTGCTCCAGTCTTAGTTGGACTATCGTCTGGCTTATCTAATAAACTGGAGCTTACTAATCAGTATGCCATTAGAACTCTCTTGAACATGGCTAAGTCAAACTCATATAGTACCCTACTTGACCATGTGGGTCTAAAGACCCTAGAGCATCGCAGATATTCTCATGCTCTCTGCCTTTTTTATAAATGTTTATATAATACGGGGCCGAATAATATTAGGGAGATGTTTTTACTTCGTGCTAATAAATATGACCTCAGAGGCTTCTGCAAGCTTGATCAGCCTATCTATTTTAGCAGATTCATGCATAGGTCATATCATAGGTAATCGTGTATCACTACAAGATTATGGAATAATCTACCTGACTATGTAAGGAGAGCTCCATCTCTTAATATTTTTAAATCAATGCTGGACGAAGTCAATTTGACTACCAGAATGGAGTGTGATTGTAACTTTTGTACATAGTTTGACTTATCTATGGCTTGTCTCCACTTACTTTTAATGTTGCCTATTTTTTTTTCCTATATATTTATTTCCTATATATATATTCCCTATTTATTTCCTATATATATATATATTCCCTATTTATTTCCTATATATTTCCTATATATTTAACTTTTGTACATAGTTTGATTTATCTATGGCTTGTCTCCACTTAATTTTAATGTTGCCTATTTATTTCCTATATATATATCTTGATTTCCTATTTTATTTTATGATGTAGTTATATTATATAGCACGTTCACGTTAAAACGAGTTAATTGTACTCATATGTGAAATGTGGATAAATAAATTACTACTACTACTACTAACATAAAGTGACGGAGTATTTCTACTCCTGCCTGGTTGGGATGCTAGTCCATTGAAGGGTTACCCACGGCAATAATTTTACCTTTATCCATTTAATATGCCTTTGTGGAGAGAGGCGAAACAGTCCAACATTTTTCCACGCATGTGAAGGAGCATTTAGCCAGTGACATTTTACAACTGTAGTGTCGTGAGTAATTCCGCACGTGTGGAATGTATCGGGACCAATCATGTTATATCTATTGTTCGCGCTATTTATATAAAGCAGCCGTAATGTATGCACGGGGTGAGTGAGAACCAACGGTCGATTCGTGTGTATTGAAGTGAGAGGTGTTTTATTAACCGCGTCTCTACAACAACATCTACAAAATTCTGAATATTGTCGCGCCTTGTGTTCAACAGATTGTTTTCATGTTTTGGATCACGCCTCAACTATTTTAACTTTCAACTTAAAATAAAAGAGGCTATTCATATTCTGAAAGAACAACCCTCTTTGAATCAACAATTACACCATGTTATTATATGGTTACAATAGTACGCGCGCTCTGATTGGCTGCTGAGCGGGCATTATTTTCTTGTAATGACCGGGCATTGTGAATTTTTTTTCTACAATGACTCAAAGGCTCTTTTGAGGTGTGAGTAAAAGCTACGAGTGCGTGGGCGAAAACAACAAAAGCGATGGACAAAGTACAACTATAAAAGTTTCAATAACTGAAAGAAAAACTAGCATATACTTCATTAGTATGAGCGACGAACGAAGAAGGCCATAGCGCGCGCAAGCGGATGTGGAAAATTACTTCCGGTATTTCTGTCGTATTCATTTTAAGAATAGCGCTAAAAAGGCCATATAATAAATAACTTATTAACCTCGTCCGTTCGGTCATTACAGGGAAATCTCAGACCTCGGCCTTTATGAATTAACCTCGCTATCGCTCGGTCAACACATCAAGGCCTCGGTCTGAGATTTCCCTGTAATGACCTCACTCTCGGTTAATAAGTGGTATTTAATCTAGAACTGATTATCTCTTTAATTCTCACACTTTCACGCTTTGCTTCATTTTGTTGTTACTTTTAATTACATAAGCATTTTCTACTTATTTAAATTCAACTTCCATCCCTTTTTGCTACATATAACTGAAGATGACAGAAGTTTCTGTTGAAACGTTGTGTAAACTGAAAAGTGTTGTCGTTTTCTAAAAATTCTTCACTTTTAATTTCATCTAAAGGTTGGATGTTTGGTTACAATTTGTTTTTGTTGGTTTAATACAGGTTGGTATAGACTTCACAGCATCCAATGGCGATCCAAATCATCCCCAGTCACTGCATTATATCAATCCCTATGAACCTAATGAGTATGTCAGGGCTTTGGTGGCTGTGGGAGAGGTCTGTCAGGACTATGACACGTGAGGCGCAGTTTTGATTTTGTCTACTAGAATTAATAGTACATTTTCTCAGGACACTCGACTAATATTTGCAGGATTTAAAAATTTAAGTCGTTCTGTAGAAGACTGCCAAACAAATTTTAGGAATCCATTTGGAATTAATGATGGCAAACAATTGAGAAGTTAGAAAATTGATGTTCGTGTCTATTTACACTTTTCTGACCTCTCTCTTTTTTCTAACCTGCAAGCAGGCGTTTTTGTTTGGGTCATGGGGGGTGGGTGGGGAGGGGGTAGCAAGGGGAGCGAGGGGCCAAGGCTCAAGAGACACACTCTAAGCCCAACCCCACCCACCTTATTCGTAAACTCGCTCGTGCAGAGGAACATTGGGGTTTACAGTATTGTGGTATTGGGCTTTTTTTTCATGCTGTATTTTGATAATTGAAATTTTAACTTGCGGCATGGCGGTATCGTATAGTCCAACAGTATGCGGTTTTTCATGCTTTTAGCTGACGGTGTGACGGTGTTGGATAAAAGAAGGTCCTTCATGATATTGCGCTCTCTTGTCACATACAGGCTATGCAAAGTAAAACACATTAAGCTATAAAGATCGATAAGTCTTTGACATAATGCATGCATTCTTGAGATAAATAAATATGCAAGACGGAGGCAACTTAAAGTAAGCGTGACCGATTATAAAGGGATCTAAATGCGGTATCGGTATTTGGTCGATTTTCAACTCGGTATTTCGGTATTTGCCAATTTTTCTTTCGGCATTGCGGAATTGGGTACCCCCCCCCCCCCCCTCTCCCAACCAATGTCTGCCTCCTCGTGTGCCAAAGCTAAAGGCCAGAATGAGAAAGCAGTGCTTGAGCGCAAAACCCAAACAGTAGAGGGTGCAGGCGACCTATCTTTATTTTAACTTTAATTTATTTTTGTAATATGTATTTTAGTTAAAAAAAAACACTGTCCATTGCTTTAAACTTATTTTATAGTGACAAATATTTTCCAGCGTTAGGATTTGGAGCAAGAATACCTCCAGCGAATCAGGTAAGACGTGATGACGCTCTTCACAGCCTCTGGGATGACACAACTCCAGCCTCCAGATAGTATAAACTCAGGTCCCCACCACACGAGAGGGTTTTTGAAGTATCCGTTTTCGTGTCATGGAAATAAAATATTTTCGACCACACTGGTGCTTTGGTTTTTATTTGAAAAGGCATATACTTTTTGATACATTTTCGTACATTGTCCACACTGAAACACCCGTAAACACACGGCGTGGTTTTCAAAATCCTCCGTTTTCACCGATCCACACTCAGAAACGGAGCGTTTTCCAAAACGATGCGTTTTCAGAAGCCTCCACATTTGAAACCGAAAGCCTCCGTTTTCATCGGCGTTTTCTGTCGTTTTAGTTTGGATAATAGGCAAATGCGTATCAAAAAGTATACGTTTTCAAGCGAAAACGCATTAGTGTGGTCGCAGTCTTGGTTATACAATGATTAATTAATCCCCATAGCCTTTTTTGAAAGTTGTCGTTTTGAGTTCTAGCCCTTCGTTAGCGTAAAGTGATTTGCTCTGACGAGAGGCTAACGCTCAAAACATCCACAGCTTTTTTAAATTAAAATATACTATATGAGGATCTTTTTATCAGCTTCAGCTCGTTCTCTGCTGTTCTTTTAATAACAAAAATAACCCATTCTTTGGTAGGATATGAGTTTATTTTGCGCGCTTGTTTTGATAGGTTTCCCACGAGTTTCCTTTGAACTTCAATCCCACCAATCCATATTGCCACGGTAAGAAAAAAAAAATCAAATTATTTTTGTTTAATCTCAGTAATGATGCACAGTGTCAAGTAGCCGCTACTGTTGCCTTTGCTTTTTAAACTCCTGAATATCTGTTCATAGTTTGTGACGTGATGAAAGTGGTTATTTTTCCTTCCATTTCCATCCAATTTGGTAAACGTCTTAGGGCCTGGCCACATTACGCTTGAGAAATTTGAAAACCAAAAGCTCCGTCTTCAAAATGTCTTGCGGCCTCACGAAAACAAAAAACCGGCGTTTTCAAATTCCTCCCTTTTCGTGACGGATTAGTGTGGACGGTGGGCCTAACAGTAGAAAAAACCTACGTTTCTAAATTCTTCTGGTTTAGTGAGCAGGGGTGGTAAAAAACATTTTTATAAAATATCCAAGCACAATAATGTGAAATAAAACAAAGCGTCTGATATTTAGGCTGGTCTTTAACAATACCCATGTAAAACTAAAAAAACAATTTTCTCTAACTTGTACAGGTATCCCTGAAATTGTCACTGCATATCAGAATTGTATTCGTCAAGTGCAGCTTTATGGCCCGACCAATGTCTCGCCGATCGTCAATCACGTGGTTAGATTTGCCGAGCAGGCGGCCAAGGAAAACACAGCGTCGGTATGTACAATGCAGTGTCGGTGATCATTACCTAACCTCTCCTAACAGTACATTGTCAAGCAGACAAGTGTTAAGAATAAAGCAATTCATCACTATGTAACTGCACGATCATGATAAAAGGGCGAACATAAAGCGTAGAACAGCGATACGCTAGGCCATCAGGTCGGTGTTCACACGCATCTGCGGTCCCTCCCCACCCTCACTCCCACCCCCACCCCCAACGGCCTGGAGATGCTAAACTGTTACAGGAGTATCCCCTCCTACAGAATTTAAATTTAAAAATTCCGACGCTGTTGGACCCAAGTAAAGAGGGGCATTACATGATTAGCGTGCAGGGTGAGGGGTGCGGGAGGATCTTGCTCGCATGTTACCAGTGACGGTCGTTCAAATCTTCCAAGAATTTTTTCTTCAGACTTCTTTTCCAAGTGTTTCTTTTGTCAAGGAATGGCCGTAAACGACTACACATGACCTTTGATATCTTGAGCAACTTTATCTACATGTTAAAGTTAATCGGTTTGATCTTGTATCTTCACAGCAATATTTCGTTCTGTTGCTTCTGACTGACGGTGTGTTATCGGACATGGAGGCCACAAAAGCCGCCATTATCAAAGCTTCTCGTCTGCCCATGTCAGTGATTATTGTTGGAGTAGGAAACGCAGACTTCAAGGACATGAATGAACTTGATGCTGATGAAGGAAGGTGAGGTTACAGTGAGCTGAATAGCTTTCAATAAAGAAGCAGGTTTATTTTCACTAACCAAACTGTCTTAAATGTTTTCGGTTACAACTTGACCTTATCTGTGCGAAAAAACGTAAATTTTTGTTTTTCTTCTTTAGGTTACGATGTGGCCATCATTATGCTGACAGGGACATTGTCCAGTTTGTGCCTTTTAGAGAATTTAAAACAGTAAGTTTGATTTTTTGTTGCGTCAAAAATGTTTTGTGACAGCTTGTAAGGCAATTTCGTTCCCAGAGCTGAAACGGTGACATTCTATTGTGCGTGAGCAGGCGCTTACAGCAGGGCAAAAAGTTAACTTTACGTTGCTAACATAGAAACGCCATACTAGTGTCACGTAAATCGCGCGTGACTAATGAAATTACTCGACATGATCAGAATCTGACTTCTCTTCAAAATGCCAATTTCAAAGTCAGGTGTGCAAGGAAATTTTATTTACTTTTCCCTGATCTCATGACTTAAACCTAGTTGGAAAATTTCTGTTTAGGTCTCACACTATTCTTTCATTTCAACAGCAATCTCCAGCACTCCTTGCTAAACACGTGTTAGCGGAAATCCCCAAACAAGTTCAGGAGTACTTCAGCAAGAAGGGCCTCGCTCCCATGCCGCCCAAAGGACCGGCCCCTCCTTCCTTAGGAGCTCTTTAATGTCGCAGTTCAACTTTATTCGTGCAACTTCGGTAAATCAAACTGACTCGAGTTTATAAATGTGGTTCACTATAAGCTACTTACCCAGCTTTCAGTTTTTGTCTTTATTAGCGAGATATTGCAGAAAAGAATGACGAAGTGTATTAGGATTGAATCTCAGCGCCACCTGTTTCCTATTGAATTTTTCGGCGTTATCAGCTAAAATTAGAAGCAGGTCTTTTATCAGGAAAAAATGTGCAGGCTGAAATGGCTTGAGAAACGACTGGGATCGCCGAGTTTGTTGGTTATAGCTAGATGTTTGTTATACGGGAAGTCGCTTAAATTGCATGTCAGTTGAACAGCTTACCTTAAGCTGTGTTTTAGATCTTTTTTTTTATAATATTAGGAATTTAATTATTAATAATGGTAATAGGACTGAGTGGAGTCCAGTTCGGTCTGTGATCATACGAGTGATTAACAAAATCGGACGACCGCGGAGCGGGAGTCCGAGAAACGAACGAAGTATCGATTGAGCGCTGAATGATTTTAAAACGTCGTTATGAATGCTGAAAATCCCAGCAGTTTTACTCAACAAAGTTCACCGCAACAGCGCGCGCAAAATGGTGCAACTGTCCGATTAATGCTCAAATCAGGTTGCTGATAGCCAATCACGTTCATATTATCTGTAATACAGTCGAGCCTAGCTCCCGTAAGCGACCAGCCAAAAATGTCGTGAATCTAAGGTGGCCGCTGACGGGGAGGTGGTCGCTTACAAGAGCTTATACAGTGAAGTATCCTAATTTTGTCTTATCAGCATATGGTAAATGAAGAGACTTACATATATTTCAAATGTTTTCTTCATAAAAGAAGTCATGTTGTATTTGCACCAAACATAACAACCTATAATATCAAGTTTCTCACAAAATCAAAACGTAGAGAATGTTATCGCTGTACTCGTCTTCATAGAATAATGACACTAGTCAACGTTGGGGAAGAACGAGTAAATCTGTGGACTTGGATTTCCACTCGTTGTTTTAAATTAATGCTTTAGGAGCGTGTTTAGGAGTGTTATTGCTTTGAAGTATGATCTGTTGTTAGAATGTAATGTTTTGCACGATCTTGCTGCAAAGCACCCCACCCCCCCCCACCCCACCCCACCCCACACTTTCTTAGCATTATGATAATATTCGACAAAAATGCAGTCATAATCAGAATTAACGT
>CM042756.1:1616197-1621197 GCA_022496165.2 Catalaphyllia jardinei
AATAGTAACAATAATAATTATAATAATAATAATAATAATACTAACAACTTTATTTTCCTAACTGGGGACACTGCAAATAAGTAACTGAATATTTCAAATAGAACATACACTATTAAGAATCCCAACTGGCTATAACCAGTTGGCTATATAGTAATAACGCAATCCAGGAGTTAAACTTGGGACTACTGAGAACAAATCTAGATAGCAGTAGGGGGGAGGATATTATTACCTCCAGATTTCAAATCCAGCGCCCTAAACCACTCGGCCACGCTGCGTCCCTCATACAATGAGTGAAACAACTTTTGTATTTCTATCTGATTCTGACCCCTCCTGAAGAAGGACCACGGGGAGAACCAGTTGTCTAGTTCCAGTTCACTCTCAATGCCTCTCGTCACCCAGGTGTACATGTACAAGTGAGTATTGGCACATTTAATGCTGGGGGTGATCTGGTGATGGACTATCATCCATCTAAGGGGAATCAAAGACACTTATACCTCCGTTAGGTGTCGTCGCTTTATTTTTGTGCCACAGAGACTCATATAAGCTCTGGTCTGATGTGTCACTTGGTTCGTACAAAGCCTTAAACTTTACCTGCTTCCAGTTTACTTAGAAAATGTAAACTATAATTTGGGAATGTTGTAATCTCAACCATCTCTGAGTCAGTTAAGCTGAAAAGATTTTATCTACAATCGGCCCTGTACACTGATCAGTTATGTTACAATGTATTAACACTAGTGCCTTGATCCTTATCACTGCTGCAAAGAGATTACTGCCCTCTGGACTTAGATTTAGTGACTTATAGAACCCTATGCCAAAACAGATAATTATATATATCTTATTAACCAAGCGCAAGGGCCATACTGGGAGAATATCGGCCCGAGGTCTTGACAGTACGGACAGAGCACAGCGAGGTCCGTACAAAAAAGACAGAGGGCCCATATTCTACCAGTACGGTCCCGAGCAAGCTTGGTTAATAAGAGATTTATTATACGACTGCATGAAGAAAGCTTTGAAGGTTTTTCACAAGCACGGGATCTTTCACGACAATGCCCGGTCCAATACTTAGAGAATATTGGACCGGCAATAGAGCATTTTGATTGGTTTATCTTAGTTATTGGCCCTCTGAGTGCCTGAGTTGTGTAATAATTACCATTATTACTCATTCAAAATATTTCCCCGTTTCTGATTGGTTAAAACCACACACATAGTTCACCATAACCAGCTGCTGTTGACCAAATATTGAACCAATGATGTCAAAAGTGCACCTCCGCTGCAAATTATTGAACCAATGACGTCAAAATGACATTAAAGGTGCAGCCTGCGGCAGATTATTGAACCGTTGACCAAGAAAACCAGGGGACAAGGTTGTATCAAGTTTGGTGAGCAGATAAACAAAGTGCGAAATGGCAAAACTCCTTTAAGAACGGGAAAATATTTTGAACAAATAATAAAGTAATTATTGAATTCGGCTTTCGTAGGATATGAAGAATTCTGCAGATCTCAGAGGGTATTATCCACCTCGACCTCTACCTCTGTAGATAACACCTTCCTTGATCTGCAGACTTCTTCATATCCTACTCAGCCTCATTCAATAATAATTGCTAAGTATACCTGTATGGTTGTCCAGAAGCTTATGAAGTCTTTGTAATGCCACTCCTCCAGGGTAATTATTGTGGGATATCAACAGAAGCGATCCTGTAACCAAACAGTTACCAAGGAGTCCCCCCACAGTAATTAGTTTGATCCCAAGGGACACAAATGACCTCCATTTGGCTTCATTCTTATTTCTAACAAAAGCACAAAAACACAGTACTGTAATTACATGTAGATGTTTTGCAGACAGTTTCATATCCAGCTTTTTGCATCCAAAATACAATACTACACGCAGTTTCTATTATTTTTGTACATTTTTCATGTTCTCTTTCAAGCTTGGCTTGGTGGACTAACAAACAGAGGCCTTAGTCAGGAAGCAAGAGATAATAGCAGAAGAAATGTCTCAATTAAGGATTGCTAAGATCGGGGACATTCTTTTAATGGTTACATCCATGACGTAAAAAACTTTACTTGCCAGAACTTACATGAAGCTCAATCCACAGGCTGCAACTGCATTAAACACAGGGATGACGTAAATAATAAAACGAAGTTCTTTGTGGGGAAGAAATGAATATAGGAAGACAAAACCAACACATGGTGCAGCTAGTGTCCAGGTCCTTCTGTCCCTCCATAGCCCCAGAGGGACTAGAATGAGGCCAAATAGCAAACATCTGGGAAGTACAGAGTAGAAATACCAAAGAAATGGAGATGTCTTACACTTGGTGAAGGAAATTTGTTTTAATTTATGACTCCATTTTTAGCACAAATGTATCCCTCTGTATCCCTTATTTAAAACAACCTGAAATAACCGCAGTACTTTTTAACCCGGGGGGGGGGGGGGCCCCATTACTCCCTTGTTTGGCTGTATAGGTACAATGTGTCTTTTTCCAAAGGGTAAATGTTGTTAGCTGTTTTGGTCAGAAATAGGGTATCAATTTTTGGCCATTTTGGTCTCAAATAGGGTATGTTTTTTTTAGAAGAAGTTATCCTACCCGACAAAAAACATATAAACATTGCCTTTAACATTGGTCTGAAATAGGGAACTAATAATAAGGCAGGTCTAAAAGGGAGAACTGATATAAGGGGTATCAATTTGTTTTCATCACACCATAAATAGGGTTGAAAAAATCAAAGATTTTGGTCTTAAATGAGGTACAGTTTTGGGAATTGAAGTAGGCAGGACATCCCACCTAACTTTTCCCCGGGTGTTATACCTTTTTAGCAGACTCATGTACATAGATCCATCTACATGACTGTAAGTTTAATCAAAAGAAAGGATACTCCCCAGTTTGAGCTTTTGTTCTGTATTGTGTTATACCACAGCACCTCTCCTTCAGGCCACAGGTACCTTCTCCAAAATATTGAATCCACAGAAACAGTCAAGGCTTGTAGAGAAAGAAAAAGGAGTTGGTCACACAAACTCTGCTCAGCTACAAACTTCTACATGTGACCTTTATTTATTAATTCATTTTATAACAATTCTGAATAGTTCTCAACTATGTCCTTGACTACATTTTTTTGTTTTTAACGTTTCCCCAACTATGCTGTTCTCACCTAGAGCACCAATGCCTGCAAGAACTGCATGACAGAATCCTACGAGTAGAGATAGACGCCTTGTTACAAGCTCAAGCAGTAAAATTAGACCCAGTAAAATGCACAGCTCTGCTCTGAAGATGATAACGGCAAATGCTGAAGTCCAAATGAATTTTGAATGACAATGATCCAGCCAATACTGGAAAGCAAGAAGCACTACAAAAAGAAAGAAAAAATATGTTATAAAAAATGTAAAGTTGTACATGTTTGGTGGTACGACGCATAATGGCCAAATGGTTAAGGTTAGGGCAACTTGGTTAGATTCTGGACTGTGGTCCAGACTTGAGCTGCGACTGGGGTCATTCTAGTGTGTTCCTGGAACATTTTACTCTCCCATTATCTCTGGTCCACTGGGATATATAATAAATTATACAACGTAAATATTTAATGCCGAGAAGGGTTCCCCTGTGATGGACTAGCATCCCATTCAACAAGAAGTACATTGAAATACTCCTCAAGTGTCAGTTAGTTAATGTCACAAAAACCAGGATAAGCTACTGTAACAGCACTTGGTCCAACAGACTTTGCCCCACCGTACTGACATGTACAGTTATTCAAATACACACAAGTTCAGGATGCTGTTTTCATATAATAATATTTTATTACAATAACACTATACAGTTTAAAAGTCATGTGGAAATCTTATTTTAATTCTGTGTTGACAGCATTCAATGATTGTGTGGTTACACAAAGTACCCATGCCCACCCCATGATAGTCATTGGAAACTCCAAGGGGGTAGGGTGAGGATCTCAAAAACTAAGATTTTAAAGGAAAGTATGAAGTTAAACTTGACTTGAAATCTGAATGGGATGGGAGGATAAAAAGAAAACCTTACTTACATGGGGAAAGGGCACCATGGATGTTTTCTGAAAGATTACATTTTTAAAAAATATATATATATAAATAAACAAGTTGAGTACATTTACTAACCTAAAATAAGAGCAAAGATGTTTGGTAGTGGTCTTGAAATGTAAAACAAGAAGTGAAATTGAGTAGCAGTAATGACTGCTAAGAAGTTTCCAACATCTTTTCCAAACCTGAGTGAGATAGAACTCCTGAACTTGGAAAAGGCAAGCAGGGAAAGTAACCCAAGACAAAAGCGCACTGCCAAAATAAAACATTACAAAATCAATGACAATTTATAGTACGCAAGTGTTTTTGTCGTCTTTCTCTAAACAAACCATACAAAATCTACATGTAAGAGTCTTACGAATTCCTCCTGGCTGAACTAGTGTTAAAACTCAACTGTTTTTCATTCACGGACAATTATTATAAGCAAATCAATGGTGTGGCCATGGGTACCAAAATGGGACCCAGCTACGCCAATCTTTTCACAGGCTACATTAAACACCAATTTTTCAATCAATAAAATGGCCCCAATTCTGAACTCTGCCGTCGCTACGTTGCTACTTCCTCTACCATAGAGGAACTCAATCAATTTATAACTGCTGTCAATTTGTTTCATCCAGCTCGCAAGTATACCTAGGAAATTTCCAATAATTCTTAAATAGCATTTCAGGATATCAAAATTTCTATCAAAGACAACAGTTTATACACCAATGTGCATTACAAACCTACAGATTCTTATAGTTATTTGTTGCATTCATCTTCACATCCATCACATTTCAAGAATAATTCCATTTCTTATTCTCAGTTTCTTTGACTTGGTCGCTTATGTAGTGGTGACTTTGATTTTTCCCTTAAAACCAGAAGACGTGTGATTTCTTTGACAAATGGAATTTCTTTGGATGTCCGTAATTGACCCACTTTGCAAAAAGATATACATCAGCAAAATAGGGAGATAACTAGGCGA
>CM042756.1:1626197-1648903 GCA_022496165.2 Catalaphyllia jardinei
ACAACACGCTGTTGTTGCGTGACCTCTGGTCAAGTCCACGTATCGTTGAGTAACTATTTGCGTTTTCCACCGGTGAAGGCAACGTGTTGTTGCGTGACTGTTTTTGCGCGTACCACTGGTGAAGGCAACGTGTTGTTGCGTGACTGTTTTGTGTGTACCACCGGTGAAGGCAGCGTGTTGTTGCGTGACTGATTTTGCGTGTGCCGCTGATGAAGACAGCGTGTTGTTGTATGACTGTCTTCCGTGTACTACCGGTGAGGGCAACGTGTTGCATGACTGTTTTGTGTACCACTGGTGAAGGCAGCGTTTTGTTGCGTGTTTTTCTTTTTTTTTTGCGTGTCTGTGTTTGCGGGTACCACCGGTGAAGGCAGCATGTTGTTGCGTGATTGTTTTCGTTTTCCACCGGTGAAGGCAACGCGTTTGTTGCTTGACTGTTTTTGCGCGTGCCACTGGTGAAGGCAACGTGTTGTTGCGTCACTCTTTTGCGTATGCCACCGGTAAAGGCGACGTGTTGCTGCGTGCTTGTTTTGCGTATACCGCTGGTTAAGGGAACGTCTTCTACTTGCGTATACAGCTGGTGAGGCAACGTGCTGTTGTGCGACTGTTTCTGTGTAGTTCTGGTACGAGCAACGCGTTGTTGTGATTCTTTTTGTGTGTACCTCTAGTAGAGGCAATCTAGTGTTGTGGTATACCATTATGGAAGGTATTACACGTTGCAAGATATTGTTTATAAAGAGTGAATTTGAAGTTTAAGCCATATTGATTTGGGCTGTTTATTTTGTCATGGGCCGCTGCCCGTATTAAGGTTCTTGAGGACAAGATTAGGTCGTTGGAGCAGCTGAAGACTTTAGAAAGTTCAGAGTCAGCTCTCGCAGCCTTGCGTCGACATATCAGTCGCCCTGCCGCGATGTTCGATAAATATGAGGCCCTTGATCTCCTACAGTCTCTAGTTCGTTTGGCAAGAAACGAAAGTCACAAGAAAGCGGACGAGTATGCGGCTGCTCTTGATGAGATCAGAGCCAGGACTGATGCCTTGGACCACCTTCAGCTGCAACGCCTTTTCCTCGGGTTATTGGGGGATCCTGTTCGTGCTAAAGTTGCCAGGGAAGCCACTACTATCTTGAAGGGCGTGGGCAAGGCTCCTACTCCCCTTACTGGCTATGGATCCATTGCGCGTAGACCCTCTCCTCACCCGCCTCAGCAAAACACGCAGTGCTTTCGATGCTTTAAGTGGGCATGTCGCCCGTTCATGCCGTCATAACCCAGTGAGACGTCAAAGTGGTCGGGGACGAGCCGGTCGTTTTTAGATCCTGGACCTGGCCTTTGAGACAGTTTGTGTTCTTTTCAAATAAATTGTTCTTTGCAATCGTTCCGTTCTCGTTCTTCCACATCTGCTTTCTTCGTTGACCTTGGGGGGACCTGCTGTGTGTCTCAGTTTCGGACCTAGTTCGGAGCTCGGGGTCAACGAAGGGGTGGGTTCCCTGCTTGTGTCCTTTTTTCTTGGTTTCACGGGATTTTTTCCTTTGCTCCCCTTGTAGGATCCTCCTTCTTTCCATGCCGGGGTTGTTGCAGTTGCCTCAAATTCGTCAAAGGGTGATATTCCTCTATGTGATATTACGCAGGGGCCCTCCCCTTTCGTTGGCCCCCTCCCTTCGCCAAGTATGGTCGCAGCCTGCCCCAGTCAAGCTTCGTTAACCAGCTTCGTTTCCTCAGCCCTGAATATTTCGAATACCCTTAATATGATGGGTTGCTCTCCGGAGGAGATTTCTCGCTACGTGGGATGGAGGAACGGCGATATGGTTAGCCATTACAATAAAATGTCCACTGTAGCTGGTTCCTCCTCTATCTTTAAGCGACTCCTCTCGAGTACCGAGTGTCTTGTTCGGACTCCGATTTCCCATCCTTGCAACCTCCAGTGTATCTTCTAGTTATGGGTTACCAATGTTTTTCTTGTAATACTTTAGGGCTGGTGTATCGGCTGGCTTAGACTAATGATAGTCAGGGGCGGGGGTGGCGATTGTTGGTTACGAGGCTTCTGAGTATTGGGGGAAATAAAGAATGGTGCTCTTGTCTTGTCTTTTGTTGTGGCGATTCTTTGGGGCAGTGGAGGTTTTAATCGTTTAGGTCGTGATGGTGAGGGCAGGAGCGAACTCTTCCCATAACTTAATCTTTTGCGATGGGGTAATGAGTATGCAGTGAGGATATTATACATTTCTTTGTTAATTTTGACGTTTTTAAATCACTGTATCTCAGTGAAAACTAGCCTGATTAACACCAAACGTGGGGATTTTGTAAATCTCGGTGTGCTCTTTCTGACTATTGGATCAATAGTTACTTATCCCATAAGTTACAGACTCGTACCTAGTCCTTCACGGTTTGAAATCAGGCAATGACATCCGAATTACCGGGCAGCGGCCGCTGTCGTACGTACTACAGTGCAACTATGGAGGACCTACTATGGATCACTATATAACTAACATGCAGTAAGGAACTTTTAGCAAGAATGGCATGGATAGCCAATCGGTAGGGTCGTGTTAAACACAACTGGAAAACCGTGTTATTCTATAAACGAAAACACATTGACACCAAAGATAATTTTCTGGAGAAACATTGAGAAAAGACCGAATGAGAAAGACCCTAATCACATTTTAATTTCCGTAATATTAAACAGTTATGCACCTATCAATGTCAAGCCCGAGGGGAAGAGGGTGGGGGAGGGGGGGGGGGCAACCCACGGGAATTTGACTGTGGCATGTATCCCAGGGTGTGGATTTTGATCGGACATCATGAATTTAATCTTTCAAATTTATAGAGTAGAAGGGAAGTAAACCATTTGTTTCTGCTAATTTTGACAATTCTTTTTTGCCCAGGGGTGGGGATTTCGATATTTTTTTTAGAAAATGTCAAAATCTCCATCCTATGCCGACCCCTTCCCCCCCTCCGGCTTGACACTGATAGGTGCATCAGAATATAGTTGCAAATTACGTACTTATATGCCTATTTTTTGTTCTATTTTGGTTTTGTTATTTTTTTCGGTTTAATGCGATCGTATCTTCATCTTCAGGTTGAGTAACATTTCTTAGCTATTTGATTTTGTTGATTTTATCTTTTTTTTGCTTGGCAGTTGCATTTCCAGCATCGTGCACATACATACATGTATACATACACACATACATAAGCTTACTACTGCTACTACTTTTAGCTAGTAACCGGCCAGAGACGAAAGCTTTATAGGTCTTGGAACCATTCCTTCCAGAACAATGGATAATACGATGGGCCGGTAAGTTTTTCTATTTTCTCTCGATCTGATACTAGAAATTTTGCTTTTATCCTCATTGCACAATCTTCTACCATTTAGCTACAAAATATAGTCTAGGTAATTTGTATAAGAAACTACAGTGAGCTCATCATTTAGCTTTTCATTTCGCAATTTTTCTGTTCATGGTTTTTCACGTATTAAGCTGAATTGAATTGAAGCTTATTATTTTCCCAGGCGAAAAAAGCTTTTGAGAGCTGAAGTGAAAGTTAGATATGACAAGGAAGATGTTATTAAGAAAAGGACAGAACAACTGTGTAATATTGTGGAGCCCTGTAGTTCTAATGCTGTCGTTGATGAACAGGCTCAAGATAGTAATATGGACTTTCTAGATGCTGCGGCTTCTGGTTGTGAATATTCAGATGAGGAGTCAGAACCATCTAACACACAGCACTACAGGAGGTTGCAAAGAGCAGAGGATGCTTGGTCACAGCTTCGAGAGGGTATACTTACTACAACTCTCGAGAACGAGGGCTCATTGTTCGGCCAGACGTGCCATTTTTGCAATTCTGTAGCTGGCGTTTGTCGATGTCTGGCGTTTGGCGAAGCCTGTGCAATTTTAAAACACAGCAAATTCAATATTCTTCATCGTGTTGAAATTTTAAGGGGGGGGGGGGCTGCTAAATGCGTTATAATGCACATAAGTAGACAATATAATTATAAAAATTAAGTTATGTATAGATTAAGGACGTTCGCATCCAAAAACTTCCCACGTACAGATCTTTGACTGCAGGTAGAAAATGATAAAATTAGATTAAAAACGTAAAAAAAGTCGGGGGTCGCCGAACTCGTCTTGAAGATAAGGCGTAGCACAGACCATAGCATTTCTAGGATTTTCAGTCGTCACTCGAGGCGATTCTGGCTGGATTCATTACTATCGGCATATATTTAAGTTGAAGAATCATATCTAAGTTATGTGTGTTTAACACAGCATATATAGGCCTATTTGATACATATTTGCTACATATGTCATTAAATCAGCTAAAATTAACCTTAAAAACTACAACTTCTAAGTTACGCACACCTGTATTCATGTATCAATTCGACCCCATTTGAACAGTATATGAGAAATAATTAAAACTTCCCACGTACAGTTTATTTGTTTTTTAGTATAATGGAAAGAATCAGAAATGGAAGTGATCTGCCAAAAAAAAGTGGGGGTCACCGAGCATCCAACAAAAATATTTGCACACAAAGTTAACGCAATGGTCATCAGCTCTATATTTTGTTGAGTTTTCAACTCGGTGCGCGCGCTTGAAAATGCGGTGGCACTTGCGTGACCAATGAATAGCGTGCGCACTAGAGATGCGCAGTAGCAGTGGGCGCGAACGTCCTTAATTGTTCATGTAAGCTGAAGTATACCGAGAATTATTTAAGCTTAATTTTCTTATGGACAGATTGCAAAATGGTCAGTAAACCATTTTACAATTGTTGGCTTAGTGACCTGGCCTCTGAATGGCAGCGAGGCTGTGGTTGACCTTGTTTTGATACAGACCTCACTACTTTTATTAGCAAATCAAGTTGTTCTTATGCCAACTAGTTTGCATTTACATGAGAAAAGCTGAGAGGTCTGTATCAAAAAGCAAGGTCAGCTCCAGCCTCGCTTGAATTCATGGCAGGTAACTTGCAAATATTTGCAATTAAATAAAATCAAAGATTCCTCAGGCGGATGTCAAAGGTGCAACCAAATACAACCTACCATTTCCTGACACACCCATGCAAAATAAACCGTCTCGACCCTTCGATAAATGATAAACTTTCTTGACTTTCTTCTACTTTCCCCTACAAAGCAGTCTAATCTATCTGCCACGCTGCAAATAATCAGATACCAGTACAGCAAATGTCCATTAGTTTCTAACTTTGGAGCAAGTCGTGCTTCCATTCCACAAAAAGCCGTCAGTAGCTTGTCAGATTATGACAAACGATAACAATGTAGAATACTAGAATATCACGCAATTTTGTGTTGTGCATGCTGTTTCATGCCCTTCAATCAAACCGGCACAGTTTCTGCACTATGCAGAAACTGTGTTTGCATTTCACATACCGTGAGCTAAAGATTTGCCCACTGGGAAATTATTCAAAGAACGGCAAATTTTCAGAATAAAGTTGCCCTTTGGGTTGCCCCGTATGAAATCGCCCGGCCATAATGTATTATGGAATCAAGTAATTACTTTATGAAACCGTTAAAAAGCCAATGATCGAAATGCGTGCAATCAAATTTCAAGATTATAAAATAAGGGTCACGAAGTGTTTTAAAAAAAGCAGAGGCTTCTTAAAATATTGCACATTTAAAAAATCTATTTTTCCGTACTAGTTACCCGTTATGAATCGCCAGGCCGTAGTATACGGTTATAAATTGGAATCTCTTGCAAAATTGGCTTGATTACATACTACATATATTAAAACGAAGATTTCTACCCAACAGGGCATAACATTTCACATATCGTAAGCTAAAGATGTGCCCACTGAGTAATTCTTTCAAGAACGGCAAATTTTCAGAACTAATATTCCCTTTGGGTGGCCGGTACAAAATCGCCCGGCCATATTGTACTATGGAATCAAGTAATTACCTTATGAAACCGTTAAAAAGCCAATGATCGAAATGCGTGCATTCAAATTTCAAGATTAGAAAATAAGGGCCACGAAAGGTTTTAAAAAAGAAAAACAACAAAAGTTTCTTTACTAAGTATTGTGCATTCAATAAATCTATTTTTCATACTAGTCACCCGTTAATCGCCCGACCGAAGTATACGATTATAAATTCGGGGAATAACGCCCAACCGCCCATAACATTTCACAAATCGACAGCTAGAGCTGTGCTTACCGGGAAATTTTTTCAAGAATGGCAAATTTTCGGAATCAATTTTGACTTGGGGGTTACCCAGTATAAAATCGCTATTATACTACTGACTGCGTGGTTACTAATCCAATATGGCGTTTGGTATCTGGCTGGGGCTATTTGTTTGCGCTGTGCGGTATAGTATACCACGAACGGGTAATGCCCGCGTATATGATGCATTTTCAGCGAGTGTCACCCACAGGGATCGAGTGAATCGGGTGGGATCGCGTGAAGGCCAAGGCTAAGGGGACCCAATAATCGGAATTCCTGGCGTTTTTCTTGCTTTGCATTATCACAAAAGGACTCATCTTTTGCAAATGTTGGTCACTTCATTAACTGATTGACTCTAAAACGACCCAAAAACGATTCTTTTTGGACATTATGGAGATTTTCAGCCTGGATATCAGCCTGGATCTTCTCAGTAAGGCATTTGCAGCAGAACAGCATGCCTTCCTGAGAATTACTTTCGTTTCGCCCCTGGTCCGGTTCACCCCAACTAAAAGCCGTTGCGCCCCAGTTCAAAGTAGATACATTACAAATAACTCTTAACGAAACAACTTTAACGTTGGGGCGAAACGACTTTAAGTTGGGGCGAAACGACTTTGAGTGGCGAAACGGACTTAGGGCGAACCGACCTGTTTCCCTTCCTGGCACCAGCAACACGTCACTTGCTTTTACTGTTGTTATCGCGTTTTATGACATTTTTTCATAGGCATGCACTGTAATCAAATTTCGGTATTTTTGGATGAGAAAGTAACCCACTTGTCGTGGGCTTTTTGGTATTTTAATTTAATTCTATTTTATGGTATGATTTATTAGTAAGGTCATCAGTGTATATATCAACATCAGTGCGGGCACAGCCTAGGCAATGTGGGCTAGGGTAGTAAAGGTATATAGGTACACATTGTATGAGTTAATATAAATCTAAAATAATGAAAAGTAACGAAAAGTACACTCTTGAATGAAATAAATGTGGTAAAAAAAACATAATCTCATTGTTCACGTACTTAAAAATCTCAGTATAACAAAGCCTAAATCTGCTTTGCCAACTATTATTTAAGAAATAGAAAACATGTACCGTGTTTGTATCGAGTTATACAAACACGAGTGGAAGTTTGGGAGAGCGAGAAATGCTGTGGGAACACGAGCCGCAGGCGAGTGTTTCCACAGCTTTTTCGAGTTCTCCCAAAAATTCACGAGTGTTTGTATAACTCGATACAAACGCGGAGTACATGTTTTCTATTTCTTTTAGAAAACACCACGACGAGAAAAAGGAAAACAACTTGTAAACTTTGATTATCAAAATGTAAATTCTCTTTGCTCGCGCCATCACTACGTCAACAGCGCGCCCTTAGTTCTGTGTCTCCATCGAGTTATACAAACAGGCTTTTTAACCAATCAGCGCGCTTGCTTCCTTAGGACTGTTTTCTAAATCGCTATATGTACGAAAATCTCTAAACAATTTCACAGTTCCCAGAAATGTTTCTGGGAACGTTCAATTATTACCCTTGCTACTTTCGGCCCATGTTCAGTTCTTTGTCTAGGTCTTTGCTGTATGCCCCAAGATAGTCAAATACTATGGTGGTAAGCTTCACTTTGTAACCTTGATGCAAGTTCTTTGTCCTCAATCTAAGGTCTGCATACTTATTCTGTTTGTACTTGGTTCTTTCAGCAATTGTTCCTGGAGTACATATCGTGCCTTCCACTAGAGACCATTCTTTGTTCTTCATGTCTAGTATACTGATATCTGGCTTATTTGCACCGTTTTTAGGACATTTTTCAAGTTGTCATGGTATTTCCCATAATATCTTTGCTTCATTGTTTTCATTGCTTGGCTGAGGGTGATATTGCACGTACCATGGAGAAGAATAATCTGATTCATCGAATCCATATTTTTTAAGAAGAGCATGATAGACAGGCCGAAGCATTTTGTCATGTCAAGTTTTGTATAGTGACTGAGCCATATGTGAGCAGCCACAGAGTAGGTGTGATACAGTCTCCTGTCTGTCCCGTTTCTCGGTACAGAGTCGACAGGACAGTTCTACTTGTTGGTGTAATTTCTGGGATCGCTAGATCTTGGTATTCAGGAGTTGTTGTCTGATACTTTTGTCGATTGACATTACAATGTCTGCAATGCTCTTCCACCGTTTAAAGATGTCATATGAGTTATTTGAAATTTGAGGATCATTCCAATCTTGGGTCACAAATTTCCCAACACAGGGCTGGTTTTGTATATCTTTCAGGTATCTGTCGGTTGTCTGTTGCTTTATTTATAATGTTCTTTACTTTCTGCGGTTCTTTATCGCTTACACGTATTTCTTTGTCACCGCTTCTCCAGATTGTGGCACCATCGTCAAAATCACACTCTATGCTCAGTTCATCCAAGTACTTCTTGGCATCTTTAAATATGAATCTTAAATGACTTTCTTCTTTTTTCAGCTGGAATGATTTTAAGAGTTTGATATGCTGATCTTTTGAGTTGTGGATGTAGTTGGCTACCTTTAACTTGCTGTTCTTGTACAACGTTTCTAATTCGACTAATCCGTTACGAAAAATAATTGCGTGACTTGGAAGGTTCGCGAATATGCTAATTTCGTCTCGAATCTTCTTGTTGCGTTCGACGAAGTGGAACGCAATCCTAATCTGCAGAGTTGGTTGTCCTGTGTAAGGTTATATTCTGGAAAACCCACATTCCTGTAAGGACACGAGAATGGCCACCCCGCTTAATTTTTGCAGGGCATGTCACGACATAGTTATTAACTATGGTCACGGCCAGTAAACTGGTACCGTAACTGAGGCACGTGATAATACATGTGACGAACATGTGAGCACGTGAGCAGGCCATGTAGACTCTGGACTTTCTTTCCATGCGCTCTCGATCACAGAGGTAGCGTTGGATACTTTTGCCGTGGAATATTGAGGCTGAGTAGTATTATCTTCAATAGTGTGATGTTGCTCACGAGGAACTTGTTTATTTTATAAGATGCATAAGAGTGAACCTGAGCCAGGGAACGGAAATGTAAATACTGTATGCTTTGTATCAGGCCAGCGGAAATACTCGAATCAGTCACACGGAGTTTTGTTTACGGTGAACGAGCACGCGATTGCAAATGTGTACTTATATTTGAGCTTCCTGCTTAGAATAATGTTCGTAAAAATGTACTTTTACAAATTACAAGTTAATAATGTGAGAATATTTAGCACGAAATCTGAAGGCTGATGTAAATATTTTAGTCCTATTAAACTTGTGAGTCGGAACCTGGCGCCGTCACGCAACGTAGTTTGTACCGAGACCCGTTCAATAAGAATGGCATGGAATTTGTCACTGAAATATCTTTCTTCAAAACCCCGGTTTTCGATGAAAAAGGTTGGTTTTTAGAGGTTGAAAGTCAGCTAGGGAAATCATTTAAGGTATCTATAAAAAAGTTTATACGGCGTCGAACGCACTCTCATAATCTTTGATTACTGCTAGTTGCGGGCGAGCAAAAGCGAGCCCGCAGACTAATCTTGACTTAGGTGGTCAGCGGCACGTTTTTAAAGGGTACAGCCCTAGAGCCGACTTGAAGCAAAATTTGGGCACATTCTTAGCATTCCTTTGTTCTTCCAACTGGAATGAATGGTATGTGAGGAAACGCCGGAGCAAAGGCCCTGGTGTTGAGTTCAAGTGGCATGGGTCGTGTGAATTTTCACGTGAACAGCCAACGTAATTTTTCGAAGCACATGTCACGTCCAACGTTTGGTCGTACAAGCAACGACGAACGGGTTCGTCTGGCGTCAAGGCCAGGGGAAGGCTAAACTGCAAATTTTCGGTAAGATATGTTATTTGATCCACAAAATCAAACGCTTTAACTTTGAATTTTCGAAATCTTTTCAATATTCCTTGAGAAAAGGTTTTTACTCCGTAACTACTCGCTTGCGTGAATGTCACCGGGTAAATTTAATAACGTAGACAACTGGAATTTGGCAGTTTACTGCTCTTTTTCTATCATCGACGCATCAGGAAAAATTGATAAACCTCTCAGTACGCAATTTAAGCTTTCTAAGGAACTTTGAATTTTGGAAATCCGTTCAGTATTCGCTGAGTTACAATTTTGGTTTGACAAGTGTGATGAAGAAATTCAGCAAATTTACTTCTGCGTCTAATTTACCTAATAACACATCTTGTAAAGTGAGGTCCACTCGTTTGCCAGAAACCAGAAACCAAAAGGATGTACCCTGGTCCCAGAGGTTTTTCTTGATTTTTCACCGCATGAGTGAGCTGCGAGAGAGCCGCGAAGCGGTGAACACGAGTCGCGAAGCGGCGAGATCGAAAAACCTCTGGTTACCTTGGACTTGAATCTCACTTTCATGCAGACGCCAGGGTCAGGATCTGACCCTCAAGCTCGGATTGGCTGATATTTTTACAAAACACGCAAATAAATTCGATTGGTCTGTTGGATTAGCAATACCGAGGGGACGGTGGGGATATCTGTTACTGCACTTCTTGTGTGTAAATTTTTACCTATATCGATCCCTACTAGGGAAATAATTTGTTCGCAAAGTACTGCAGTTCTCAGGTTTTTTAAACGTTCAAGATTCGTCTATGTTCAACATTGATTTTGTTTTCGACAGTGCCTTTGAAGGAATTTGACTCTGTGCTCGAGGAGGGTTTTCCAGAGACTGAAAGTGTCAACGAATATCAAAGCCTTGCTCGCAGTCATAAATCGCAAAGATATGTTCGCCATTCTGCCAACCGGACATAGAAAGTCAATTGATTATAATTCGGTTGATCACTGATGTCGGCAAATACCTGATCCTGACAGGCTATTCATACCCTCACCATGTCATACTGGTTGTGTACTCCGAAGTTTCTGGTGGTCGACTCTCATATTCGCGAACTGCAAAACCATTTCATTTCCATTTTAACGAAGACGTCGACGAGCACCATCTGCTCAAAGAAACTCGTGCCTATCTATTCGGAAGTCTCGAGGCCTTCTTACAAAATGAAAAGTGGAGATACTTGCTTTTTAATATGTTTAACAGCAGAACCTTCGCGATCGATCATTGCGGATGAAAACATTCTCTTAAACACGCACATTGACCCCGGCCAAGTAGGTCAAAAGATACCACTCCTCACCACCCGAGTGGAAACATTAGCGGCTGATAAGCACGTGATTGCTAAGCTTCCATTGGTCACTTTTTGAATTATTAAATTGACGCGTTTGACAGCTGGCGTCTGCATGAAAGTGAGATTCAAGTCCAAGGTAACCAGAGGTTTTTCGTTCTCAGCGCTTCGCGACTGGTGTTTGCCGCTTCGCGGCTCTCTCGCAGCTCTCTTGTGCGGTGAAAAATCAGGAAAAACCTCTGGGACCAGGGTAAAAAGGATGCGAAATCGTTCCAGATTTGGCTTGTGAAAGAACACTCATAAAATAAGTAATACAAAGTTCCTGATTCAGTTCCGCAAAAAGTACAAAGGTCGTTTTCGGCATCACCTATCTTAGCTAGGCGATGGTTAGTAAAAGTGATATGGTTCAAAATCTTAAACTGGAAGCTCCTTACGAAGGTCTCAGACGAAATGGATAACCATAAGACAGGCTTTGGAAACAGCTGTGTCGTGCAGACAAAAATTTTCTTTCCACTTAGTAAAACCTTTTGAAACTCTAACTTTTTTTGAAATAAGCAATTCATAAAAAAATGTTTGCTCTTACTTGTCAAAGGATTAAATACTTTTTCCCCACGCTGAAATTCTAATGACCACAGTTCATTCTCATTTACCTCTAAGCGTTTTAGTTCTGATGGAACAGCCTGGCGAATTCCAGTCCAAACTAAGAAGTTTGAGTGTTTCAAACCTTTTCTTTTAGCACAATTGTAAGATTCTAAGTTAGTCTTATTGACTAGCATATGCTTGCATATTAAAAACCCAGCTTCTACATAAAGTGGGTAGTAGATGGTTTTGCAATCTACCTTAATGCTCTTATTATTCCATGTAATACATTCATAGATTGAAGGCTTTGTGGAAAATTCTGCTCTAAAATCAGCCCACCACTGAAGGAGTTCTTTGTAAAATACTGAATTAATAATACTGAATTGGTAAAACCCGTGACGGTCGAACATCCGTAACGGTCAAAATGGATAAAACCTATGACGGTGACTATGACTTATTATAGGTTCTTTCTCATCTCATGTAAATCCTAGCTATTTGTGAATATAAGTGTATACCTATTTACTTTATTTATTTATTTAACTGATATTAATAATGATATATCTATATATATATTTTTTTTTTCTAATGTATTTGTAATGTATCTTATTGTAAGTTACACAGCCCGCCTCGATTAGCGATGCTATATGCGGGTTGTGTAAATTTAAAAATCTGTTGAATTTGAATTTTAATAAAATAATGCTAATAATGCTAATGTTGTCTGTGGCATATACGTGACGGATCCGTGACAAATCTAAAAGGGCTATTTGCATAAAAAAACAGACAGAATGTAGACCAACATTCTCTTTAAAACCCTAAGTTTTTGCTGAAATCCGTGACGGCCTAGCTATAATCCGTGACGGCCTAGCTATAATCCGTGACGGATAAAGGCCAAAAACCTAAGTTTTCAATGAAACTCCGTGACGGTCTACAGATAATCCGTGACGGATGACGAGTAAATTCGCTTTAAGAACCTAAGTTTTTATTGAAAATCCGTGATGGCCCAGTAATAATCCGTGACGGATGAAGGCCAAATTCCTTGAAGAACCTAAGTTCATGGAAAATCCGTGACGGCTTACAGATAATCCGTGACGGATGAAAGCCAAATTCGCTAAAAAACCTAAGGTTTCATTGAAAATCGGTGAAAATCTTTTAGTTCACAATCTAAGCTTTCTAAGGAACTTTGAATTTTAGAAATCCGTTCAGACTATTGCCTGAAATGTATTTTTTAACTCTGTAACTACTCGCTTGCCTGTATGTCACCAAATGAACAGACAACTATAATTTCGCAAAAGTTAACTGCTCTTTTTCTATCACCAACATGAACAAAAAAAGTAAGTTTACTTCACCCCTCAAGAAGTAGCCAGTTAGTTTTTAACAGTAATTGTTTCATCATTTTTGACTCTGTGCTTGTACACATTTTCCTGTTATTTACTGCTCTTGAACAATTGTTTCTGTTTTGACTTAGGTAAGTAATTCGTTTATTTTCAGTAAAATTTTTTATTCCATTTAAAGTGCATCTGCTCTCCGTCCAAGCCATTTGGCCGTTCAGTTAAGTTTTGGTTCTTGTCCTCCCTCCTGGAGTTTTCCAGCGGTTTTCCCATCTCCCTGCAAACCTACATTTCCAAAATCCTATTCCATTGGCCACTTGAGGAAGAACTACTTTCAATTTCTACCTGGTTTCCTATGTTAACAGTAGTCCTAACTTCATCATCAACAACAACTACAGCAACAGCTACAACAACAACAACAACAATAATAATAATAATAATAATAATAATAATAATAATAACGATATCGATAATAACAGCAACAATAAAAACAACCGCAATAAGAGTAATATTATTATCGACAACAACAACTGATCATAAATAAATCAAGAGCGGGAACCCTCAGCCCCGCGCTTCTCCCTCGCTTCTCCAACGCTATCCTCAATAATGTCTGTTCCATCTCGCAACAGACCACACCCGCACTTCCTAACCATTGGTTACTGCTAGTATATTTAATTAGTATCGCACCACCGTGATTCAGCAATTCTTCTTAGTTGTTTGCGTACGTTGCTGTAAATAATTTAGTAGTGTAATGATACTTTATTTAGTAGAGCTGTAAAATTCTAGAACCTTATGCTGTAAAGTATATAAGCAAATCGGTGGAGGTCTTAGATGGTATTTCTCAGGAGTGTTTAAAGAGAATTATCTCGTGAGTCAGCAGTGTTTACTGAAGTGTGACGAAGGTCGGATGCAAAGTCTTGACAGAGGTCGTGATTGTTGAAGAGAGAGACAGAGAGAGAGAGAGGGTTATGTGGATATCTGGCAGGAGGCCGTGTTTATACAAGAGTGACAGAGGTCGAAGTTTAACTGGCAAGCCTAGCGTGTGCTTGTTGTGAAGTTTTGTGTGGAATTGCTACGTTCTTGTGGAATAAATAATCTGGTTGTTGTTTCGACATCCCTGCGTTCTGTTTAGACTGCACACTACCTACCACTTAAAGCATTCGAACTCGTAACACAATCCTCTCCTTCCTTGTTCTGGCGCTCAGAGATATGACCTTATTGTTGTTCTTGTTGTTGTTTTGTTTTTTCGCCTTTCTTTTTTCCCATTCCCCCATTACCCAGTCGCTTGTGAGATCGTTACTGGGGACAAAACCAGACTCGTCGCCAGGGCCTTCTCCTCGACGATGAACAGTGGAGAAGGCTCTAGGGACGAGGTTGGGGACGAAGATGAGAAGCTATGTTGCCACCACTAACAGTCGCAGAAGGGGTTATACAAAATAAAGGTAACACTGCGCAAGATCATATCTCTGCGCGTACCGTTTTGTTGCTTGTGTATAAGTTCCAATGATAAGTGATCAAGGTACTTACCATATTTATTAAATCCATTTTGAAATCACTGGTTATCCTTGCAATGTGATTGGCTCTAAGCGGTGCAATTTACTCATGAATCGCACTATTTCTTGCTCTAAGTCACATCTTTTTCTCAGCCAATGAGAAAAGGACAGTAAAGCAAAACAGCCGATCAGATTTTAAGGCTTTTTGAACTAATCAGTCACATTGCAGGAAAATAAAAGAAAAAAGCCATTGTTTGACAAAATGTCGGTACTGACAAAAATCTTGAAGTTCTTGTATTTACGCTGTAGGCTATATATTAAATTTTGCGATTTCAAAATTGATCTAATAAAGTGGTAAATGAAATTTGGGTCGTGAAATTTTGGTCTGAAATGATACTTGTGTTTCAAATCGAACTCGCGCTGCGCGCTCGATCAATTTTGAAATCACACATATGATTCCACTCAGTTCACTTACCACTATTAATCTCTTGGTCTTAACCATGAGTATTTGCAGCAGCCATGCATTATACAAAACCTGGTTCAATACAGTAAATATAACAACCTTAAACTTTTGATGCTCTCGATCGTTAAGGTACTGTTAAAAGTACAGAACATTAACATTTTTTTAAGAAAGTCATTTATTCCGAAAGACTTCGTCAACTTCGTGTTGTAGATTTATGGCAATACAAATTCAAAGTCCTTTTTCACTTTGTGATTAAGAAGTAAACGATAGCAAACTTAAAAGATCACGATTTGTACTATAACTCAAGCAAGGATAGTCTTGTTGAAAGTTGTAGGTAGTATGATTTAACTTGTGCACATCCGGATTAAATAAATGCGTTAAATAATGACCACTTGAAGTCACAAGGACTCTTCAAAACCAGTAAATGCAGCCAAAGAAACCTGAAAAAGCATATAGAAAATCACACTAAAGTCTTGATCAATAATGATTTCTTGAAAATAAGCAAGCCAATATTAAAGATAATAGCCGACGTTTCGGCGTCATCGTGGCACTATTCTGAAGACACAGTGATTAAATTAATGCGAAGATTTAATTTCCATACTTAACAGTCTCTAGAGAACCGAGCTTAGAGCTTGCCTCGTTCCTTTCCCTGTGTAGCAAGCGTTGCCGTACGTGCCGAACGAAATATAGGGCAGCGAGAAGGAGATTTCGTATTCAGGACGCGCGGAAAATGGGGAGAGAGCAATAAGGACGAGGGAGTGGGTGGGGGAGGGGAAAGAAGGGAACGCTCTCTTCTTTCCCCTCCCCCACTCCCTCCCTCGTTCTTTTTGCTCTCGCTCCGTTTTCTGTTCCAAGACATCGAAATTTCGCCTCGGTCATTCGTTTTGGGTCACGTGATCCGGGGCGAAAAGTGCGTCGTTCGTCTGGGATACGTCACCGACGAATTGCCCGCGAAGGCCTGGGAGAATGACGTATAGGAACTTGGCTAGCTTGGAGCCTGACATGACTTGCGTGGAGAATGAAAGGGGGAGACTGAGCACAACTTATAGAGCGCGGAAGACTGGAACCTTCGTACAAACAACTTTAATAAAGTTTTGATAATATCTCCTCTAATTGACATCGATCTTACCTTGTATAAAATAATCAGGATTGCAGGTAGCAATCTTAATATTCTTCATCTGAAAAAAAGCTTGACTGTGAGGCTGTTTTGGCAGCTGGAGCTTTTCCTTTTGGTTTCACTCCAGGCGGAGCTGGTGGTGGCGGTGGAGGTGGAGGAGGGGCAGGTGCCGACTGAGGTGGTGGTTGTGGTGTTGGTGGAAGAGGACCAAGTACATGATCCATTGTAATTTCGTCGTAGTAATGTCCATCATAGGGTTCAGCATACATTGGATAACTTGAAAGCTGCTCCTGTTCATATCCATCATGTGTTTGTAAGAGCTTCTTTTCACGCTTTCGCCTTATCCGCCTCCTAAATAAAACAGAAGACAAAATGAAACGTTGTAGAGAAAACGTAGTTATTTAAGAAATAGACAACATGTACCGTGTTTGTCTCGAGTTATTATAGAAACACGAGTGGAAGTTTGGGACAAGGAAAAGTGCTGTGGGAACACGAGACGCAGGCGAGTGTTTCCACAGCTTTTTCGAGTTCTCGAAATAGGATTTTAAAGAAAATGGAGTGACAATAGAAAAATCGCTCTCGGAGAAAAAACATTTAGAAAAAGAATTCCCGGACACCATTTTCTTGCTTATTTGTCAAACTAGCTACTGTCCACACTTGAGAGCAAACAAACAAATTCCTTTTGACTTGTAGCTTTCATAAGGAACCCAAAGAAATGATTCAGACACACATTTAGAGGTCGAAAAAAATTCAGCAATAGCCTAGTTTCGAATTGTTTGTGCGTGAAAGCCTGGTAACTATTTTAGAGCATCAAGACGAGGCTCAGGGGAATAACTCGTCAAGATGGTGGACGATGAAAGTTCTTCGTTCGTAAGTATGAAAGTCCCAGGGCTACAGAACTTCCTAAAGGCGAGAGACCTTCAAATAGCTGTGAATGGAAAGAAAAGGAAAAAGTCTGAACTGCTGGAGCTTTTCAAAAATGCAGCAGAAATGACGGTGTCAAAGTTGATGAAGAAATAGAGCTGAAGGACGACTTGATCAAATTGAACATCACCTTGCCAGGAGGAAAATTACTTCTCAATCCACTTTCGCTTCACTTTTGGACCCATAACTTCACTAACATTCCAGACTTCAGGTTTCCTGTTATTTATCATTATCTGGTTGGTAAAGATGGCTATGATGAGGCTTGTTTACGGTTGAATAAAAGACTTTAGGGTTTTAGCTTAGACATGGTCGGTCACACTTTGCTCACAGAAGATTTAGAAATAGCAATGACGTCCGATAGGTGTTGCACAAGTAGTCCTAGTCCAAGTCTCACTGGTGTCAAAATAAATTCTCGAAAAGTTGTCAGACTTCTCTTTTTGCCACTCTTTTTGTCAGAGGGTTTCTTTTAAAAGTTTCCTTTATTACTGTCCCAATACTTCAGTTTCTCAGCCAAAGGTTTCAATATATATTGAATATTGCCATCGAACAAGTTTAAGTTGGAAAACCTGTATAAAATTTCACGGACTCGTCATTACGTAACACTGCGTTATCCATAAAAATTCGCGTTTCATGACTGCCTTTTTGTTGATTTTATTTCGAAGAACTTTGTTTTGAATTTCATTTACATTTTTTACAAGTTCCTCCATTTCTAGCTGATCAATGTCCGTTTGGCAGGAAACAAATACAGACTCGTTGACCGTGCTTATATTTTTTCAGTTGGAAAAGAGCTGGCTTTGTTTTCCTTACACGGAAAAATATAGTCGTGATCTTTCAAAGCGACATCAGACGACACACGGAGACTTTTCGCGGGAAACTTCATATCGCTTTTATCCCTTAAAGGCCCCTTTAAAGGTCTTTTTCCTCTCCGCTAAATCATTCGTTTTTCTCGTTCACTTGTGCCACTTGGAACTTCCTGTTGGTTCAATGTCGTTGGAAGCGCCCCGTTTACTACGTATACCTATTTTATTTCACACAAGGTTTTGACGATGTCTTTAGTGTTGAAATGCTGAGAACAAACGTGTAAGTTCGCTTTAGACTGAAACTTCTTGTGAGCTCGCCGGAAAAAAGGTGCTCCATTTCTTTCGAAGCGTTTTCTCGCTCGGAAATTCGAAAAAGTTGAAGTCTGGTCTCTTTTTGGAATTGTTTTTGCACACGGAAATGGCACAACACCTCATTTCCTCTGTTTTGCTTTCAAAATAAGCGCCTTTGCCGTGTCTTTATTCCCCTGAGCCTCGTCCTGATGCTCTAAATTGGTTACCAGACTTTCACGACCAAACAATTCGAAACTAGGCTATTGGTATAGTTAGATAGCCATCTCCTCAGTTTAAACCGGAAGCGTTGCATCCTTTGGACGCTAGACACCTGTAAAGGTGCTCTGAAGGTATACAGGTATACCAAACTGCCTGGACCCTGAGGTACAGGCCATAAATACATTTGAGTGGCTTCCATTCCGCTTTGGTTCCAAATTTGCCGCCAGGAATGAACGCTGTTTAGTTATTCTGTCGCATGTTAAGCGCGGGTTCTGTTAAATTGAAATTACGGCTTCATACCTGCATAAACAGATCATTATGGTTAAAGCCATAAGTCCAACACATACTGCTGCGACGATCAGTAATCCTAAATTTTTTACCACAAAACTAAGAGCTTCGTTGTAAAGAGACTTGGTCTTGTTATAGATAAAGATATGCAGCTGAGGTTTTGTTGTGAATTTGTGAGTTTGTTCTGTCGTTGTCGTTTTTGCTGCGTAGGCAGCTGGGTAGGCAGCTGGGTAGGCAGCGGTCGGTTCTATAAACGAAGAAAGGACAAAAAGTAAATAAACAAATAAATAAAGCTGCTAACTTTACATAGCGTCGTCTCTCAGGCGACCTAGTTTCCTCTCCCCACCCCTCCTCCCCTGGAAATAGACAATTCCATACTGATGACGTGTTGCTACAGAAATCCATGTCCTTGATTGGTCGGTGCTAACCGTTGAATTTTCGAAGAGTGACAACTAACATTGTTTCATTGGTCTTTCCAAGATGGCGGCAACGGCGAGGAAAGACTTTTTTCGCCGCGTCTGCCATCTTGGTATCATTGAAAAATTAAAATATATATATTTAGTAAATTCTCAGCTCCGACTATTACATTTCTAGCTTTTTGATTTGCTAAAAAACTCCGACTATGAGCCAATAGTTGGAGTTTTACGTCATATGGAAAATAGTGCGCCAAGTTTAAAAATTTTCCTTTGTGAAATTGTGGAAATAAAAATCGGTGACAAAACCCGGTTTGAGAATTTACTAAAACAATTATTCCATTCGCCCTTGTTGGATATGAAGTGATTATAACCAACTCGCGCTACGCGCTCGTTGGTTATTTTATCACTTCCTATCCAACTCGGGCTCATGGAATAATTATTATATATGTCTGGATTTATAACAACGGTGCTGAAGAACTGATATCGCGCCGTAAGTGGGCGTTGTTTCTTTCTCCGAAGGTGACGATATGAAAATTAAAAGGAAGGTCAGTCCTTTTTCCTTCTTTTACCCCTTTATCTTCCTTTCATTGCCGTCCTTTCTCTATTTTTTGCCCGTTTGCATGGCTTGGAAGCGGCCTAAAAGTTTAGTGAAATCAAGGTGAAATAAGGGTGGTAGGGGTGGAATCTTTAGCAGCGTTTTCATATAATATATTTAACAATTATCCCATGAGCGCACGGTGGATATGAGATAATAGATAGCCAACGAGGTGCATAGCGCCGAGTTGGCTAATTGCTCTCAACAGTGCGCTAAATCTGCTCTCCATGACAGTAAAAGATACAAGTATAATCTATACCTGACTTCTTTTTACATGTTTGTCCGTCTCCTAGAAAGCCTTTGTTACATTTGCAAAAGAACGTATTATTTTGATGATATACACACTTAGCGTTTCGATTACAAGGGGGATGCTTTTCATTTTCACATGGATTCTTAAGATCTGCAAGTAAGAAATAAAGAATAAATGTCTCATCAAATGTTCCAACATAGAGCTTTTGATTTTTTTATTTCATTTTAAGAAGTGTAGAAAGTGGAAATAACCGGGAGCCCTGATCAAAAGAAAGGGTTTCTATAAGCTCTTTACATCTTACTAAAAGAGCATTCAACTCTTAAGCTTAAGGTGATTCCTCAGTATTGCACTGAGCGTCACTATTGCGCACAATTTTCGCGTCATTAGCGCGAGCGAATGAGCTCGTGCACGTGCATAACGAAAGAATTTTCCCTCAAGTTGAACTTGATAGCGAAATAAATGTTCGTTTTCTTTTAAACGAGCATGCTGACCTATATTTATTATTGCATAAAAACAGTGTACATATTATCCTTTTTAATTTACAAAAATAAAATATTTTAATCAGACGAAAAAAAGAAACGATATAGGTGAGAGCGTGCACAAAACCGTTACTTTAGGGTTCAAATTATGGCCGCAAAATCAACGACTTATATGAACGCTTTACGTCCAAGTCGTTTTAAAGGATGTAATTTTTAAGCAATTATTGGATAAGGTTTTTCCTGAAATCCAGAATAATCAAGCCGAAGCCGAAGGCTGGGGCAAATATATTTTACTCTTTATTTTATATCTTAATTCTGTTTCTTACTCTACTCCTTGCCGTTAGGATCAGCTTACTGTTTATCAATTAGTCTGATAACCCTTACATCGACCTTGATTATTCTGAATATCACAAAAACCGAATTTAATAATTGTTTTATTATACATTGAACGAAAAAGAAATAGAAATTGCGTTTTTGCTTCTTCACTGACGAGAAGCAACACAAAGCGAGCAATCTTGACATCATTACCCTGTGAAATCATGCATTGCGGCCATACATGACATGATAACCCGTGACCTTGAGTGTCCTTGACGTGATTATTGTATAATCTGCAGTTATGACGTCATGGGCGCTGATTTCGAAAATTCGCTGTACGCTTTTGGTCAATCAGAAAATAGTTAGAGAGTCCAATGTATAATAATATATGATATTTTCCATATGTTTGACAATTTCTACCTGTCAAGTGTTTTTTTCCCAAGGATTAGTTTAATAAACTATGCATCCAGCTACAGCAAAACGTAACTTGGACCGATGAATAAAGCGCGTGATTAGCACGAGTACAGGCATAAATGGGTTAAGATTGGCCCATCACATCTCTTTAGCGAGCGTGGTGACCTATTAATTTAATTGTTTTCTTTCGAAACAGTGCTTGGTAGAATATTCAGGATAAGTTTTAAGAATTCATCGGTAACTTTTATTTCTGAGGAATCACCTTAATGGTTATTTCGCTACGTCTGGATTATTGTACAGTTATAAACGTTGATTTTCTCTTTTAGCTACCAAAACTTGTTCCTAATACTTGAGGCTGAACATTCATAAGTCTCTAATCAACACACAGACCTATGCAATCACTGTGTCCTTTCACATCACCCTTTGCACGGAGACTGCGTTTATCGTATTTGCACCAACATAATTTATTGTAACATGTTGAGTCTCCAGGACAGCCTCTTTTTTTTTCCTTGCAGGGAATGGCATACTTATCTGTTTAAAAAACAACAAAAAAAGAAGCAATTTAATTACTGAACACACTGAATGGGAAAGCAAGAATGTCTAAGCTAGTCGCCCAGATCTCTTAATGACACAGTGGAAAGACATTTGCGTTTAACCTTGTTTCTAGAGTCGTTCGTCTTCACCTTCCCAAACTCAGTAACAATTCATCAAGTGATAAAAAAAAAGAAAATCGCAACCGTGAAGATGTTTGGATAGCCGGTCTTAATTAGCATGCATTTCAGTTGACTATTCTACATCTCCGTTTACTCCTTAGTTTTTGTGAAAAACAACAGAATAAATAGGTTGAATGAAAAGCGTTCGTTGATACCGCGAGAATTAAGAGTGCCAAAACCTCCAAGCGAAACGAAAATTGCTTTAAGAAATTGGATCGTTCGAGAAATCGGGGGTAAAGTTATAGCCTTCGACTGAGGAGGGGAAAGGCCGACTTTTGGTTCAAGTTATCAGGAGGATCGAAAAAATGAGGGTTCGGGAAGTCAGGATTTCACTGTAGTTATTTTGAAATATCGCATACTCCTAGCCTATAGCTATGACTTCAATCGACAGCCTGGTAAAATCAGAAAATCAGTTCCTTGAACGAGAAGTCCAGGAAAATTTTAAACTCCGGCACTTTGCGGAGCCGATCTTGGTCGTCAATTGCTTTCTTGATGGAAATAACATCCATCTCGAGGATTTCCACGACACACATTTAATTGATATATGGCTTTTCCAATACAGAATACCTGCAATTGTGGATCCTCTTAGATCATTTGACCTTAACCCCGTTTTGACAAGATAAACGTCAGTAAAAGTAGCCTACAAGCCTAGCGTTGACTACCTTTTAGATTGTTTTCTTCCCAGTACTTTTGCCCAAATCATCGACGTTTTGCCCGAAAAATGTGAATAATTTCTAAGGCTGGGGGGCTGCGGCCCCCCTCG
>CM042756.1:1664626-1678657 GCA_022496165.2 Catalaphyllia jardinei
ATTAATATGCAGGAAGGCAGGGAAGGCAGGGGAAGGCAGTAATCCGGCTTAAAAACAACATAGTATACTACTAGAGTCAAGGCTGGCTCATAGCTGATGGAGCTTATCCCGGTTTCTGTAGCATGAAGCGGCTAGAAGTATTTCTACTTCCCCTGAACGTGATGCTCGGGATGCTAGTCCATCGCAGGTCACTCCCCCGCAATTTTGTTAGCTTTCCCCAACAATTCGCCGGTACCCATTTATACACCTGGGTGGATAGGGGCACTGTGAGAGTTAAGTGTCTTGCCCAAGAAAAACAACAACAATAACAACAACAATCTTTGTCCCCTGACCGGGGACAACACAATGTCCCCGGTCAGGGCTCGAACCCGGACCGCTCGCTCCGGAGTCGAGCACATTAACCTTGAGGCCACTGCGCGTTCCAGAACGCTCATGAAAATTCCTTTAATGAAACAGAATTGACTAAAACGCGCCTTGGTTGGCTAATTATCTAGCTCTCTTTCCTCAAGGTGCAAACATTGGAATAACTAAAACTACTTAGGTTATGTTTGAGGTTTCTGCTAACCTATATAAACCTAACAGTTAACAGTTAAAACTTTTGGTCGTAAAGAATCCTAAGTATTCACCGTTAGCCGTAAAAACTACGTGACCCCATTACCCTCTATTACTAGACAAAATTGCCTCCCATGTCATACAGAACTGCTAAACCGTCAACTTCAAAAGGCAGCTTAATAGAAGGAATCCTCAGTTAAACGCTCTGTCCTCCCATAGTAAGACCAAAACCCTCTTTCCAATTTATTTTTTTTACAGTTCTGAAATAAGGAACTCTAGAGACGTAAAGTTTTCTTGTAAAACTAGAAATTATCTAGCACAAGCGAATAATAATAGATTGTATAACTTGTAATTACATACACGCAAATATCATTAAATTTATATAGTACAGCATAACTCCCAGTTATGTGAATGCATGTATTTATATTTGATTTAATGAATAAAGAAGCCCATGCCGGGCATATGAGAACACGAAGAAAATGTTATTTTCACCGTTATTTGAACTAAATTTTAGTAAGAATTCTACTAAAACAATTAGATTACTCGCTCGCAATTTCTATGAGGTGATAGTTTATTGGCCTTCGGCCTGACATCAGCTATCACCTCATACAAATTGAGAGCTCATAATCTAATTGTGAATTTAATTTAGATCGGATCCTGTGCGCGCTCTGATTGGTCAAAAGCCCATGTTTTGTCAGCGTATAAAACACAGAAAAAAACGCATTTTATTCTTTTGTGCGTTTAAAATCTATATCATAAAGCAAATGAACAAGCCTAAACCGTGTGCTACAATGTGATAAAACACTCCAGACATTTCAGAATACCCAACTGCGGCTCGTATTTTCTACAGTTTCCCTCGTGTTCTCAGATACAGATGCCCGTCGTGTTTTATCACGGTGTAATACATAGCCTCCTACCAACAGACCACTATGTAATACACGGCTTAAGCTTCTTTATTTGTTACGTAATTTTAACCATTGATATTTTTAGGAGGGGGGGGGGGTCAATAAGATATTTTTTCCGCGCTGCGTCCCAGCTTACTGAACGCCTCGAAGAAGCTATGAAATCAGTTGCTCAGTTTTTATGCTTGGCTAAATCTATTGTCACTGGTATTTTCTCAATATAGACACTTGCCTTTAAGGCTCGTGTGTATACTGACAAAATTCAAGTGAATCGTGGGAAATTCCACTGCGTAACACTGGTGTCCATATAGAAAAACTTATGATGTCTTCATTATTTGAATTATAAAACAATGAAGCTTATTTGAGTAATTTAGCTTATTCGAGTAATTTAGAGTGAATTAGATTGGAGAGCAATGGCAAAGTGGCTCTAAAAGGTATGTGTGTATACCGAGAAAATACAAGTTAGTTGCATGGCAGAACTAATAAAGGGGAAGCAAACCGCCTGAAAGTAAAACTTGCCTAAGGGACTCTAAATCAATATTAGAGAAACTCCTTGATATCTAAATAAGGCAATACAAACATAAGGTAAGCCATTTTTATTAAATAATGATTATTTTCTACACATAGCATTTACAGCAATTTCCGAAGCATTCTCATACATGCTGTCACGCCAACAGCATAGCCTGTGGATATTTACCTCGCCACTTTGCGACTCGGTAAATATCCACAGCTAGCCACCTCCACTTCGGTGAATAGTTGTTAACTACATGTATCTGGTTCCCAATGTGTCTCCCAAAACAAGAGAAGCACAGGAAAATAATAGTGACAAGTAGGCCACTCTCCATCCCCTTGTCTTCAACTCTTTTGAATCAAACCCATTTGAGTCACCTATTTCATCCTATTAACCTTGCATTCTAACAATAATTTTTATTGTATCCTAAAGGAGAAAACTATCATTGGAGAATTCACAATATGCATATTGTTAATGGTTGGGTAGCACCTCTCATAAATGACTCAATGCCCCCTTATTGAAGCAAAAACAAAACAGAACCAATTAAATACCCCTAGCCCCAAAACAAGTCCAATCGCTGCATGCTATGTTATCACAACAAACAGAATTTCAACCTTAGAGAGCTGGTAAAGTTTTGTTATTAATAGGGCCTGCACTTTTTTATCTCCAGCTCCAGGAAATATCCATACATGTACCTGTTCCAAAAAAGAGTAATGGAAATTCTGAAGGGATGAGGAGTTTTCCAAGGGGAGAAGAGATCAAATCAAACAAACCCTCTGTGGGAGGGGAGGGCTACTTCCTGGAACATCACAATGTTAGTGTCAGTGATTCCCATCTTACAATGAGTGGAGCTAGTGTCATTTTGGGTCAACAGTTGAAGTCCAATTGCAAAGTTTCAAAATTCTATTATCTAGTCTATGAATAGCTCTCCTTCTGGAAAGTACTTGTGAAACCATCACGGCATGACCATGCAGTTTCTTAGCTGTGCCATAAAAAAACTAAAAAAGCATTCCAATCTCAAAGACCAGAATTCCTCATTAACTGGTCCTGTTGACTGCTTGGATCCATCCCATTCCTGGGAGATTTTGCTTTACTTTAGAGTAAACAAAATTTCAGGAAATTCTTTTTGAAATTCACTTTTTGCCTTGGGCAAATCTTTCATTTTTTCATTGGTAGAAAACCTAAATGTGACACCAGAACACTGGACAGACTGTAACATGTTCTCTCCACGCCAAGAAAGTGACCCAGAAAAAGAAACTCTGAGACAGTACACTATTTCCTGCACTAAATCAGCTGGTTGCTCAAGTAAGACATCAATACCATAGAAAATAGTTGACTTAAACTGTAATTGTACTGAAGCAAATGTTCCCTTTTTATGAGCCATCACCACTTTTCCTGAGGAATTCAGCACTTCCAGGGTAACATTCTGTTGCTCACCATCACTACCAAAAAGACGAATGCCATGCATTTTAATAGCTTTGTCCACACGCAGATAAACATTGCGTTTCACATCATTATGATGAGCCCAGCCAAAATTGGTAACTGAGGCAAACATTTGGCAATGCTTTAGTCCACCAATTCTTTTGGTGCTAAGGAATCCTCTTGGAGACAGGGATGCCAGACAGTAATATCTTGTCAAATCAAATGCTTGATGAGGTAGAAGTACATTGCTGTCAAGCACAACACTGACAAATTCCGATTTTTTCATGACTGGAAATCGAATCTTTGCCACTATGTTCTCACCAATTATGTCTCTTTTAACACAACCATCTGCCACCAGGCCTTTCAGGTTACACTGATATTCCGCCCACTCGTTGACGGCTTCGAACATGTTAATCTCTTCAATGTTCAAAGAGTCTCTATCCAATAATACTTCAAGAATGATTCATCTGATTTGATAGCCTGTTCGGTGCAATCATCAATTACTTCCCAGCAACTATCCACAAGATCTTTACTTTGTTCGCTGTACCTCGATGCGTGCGTAAGAATGCAAAACGCATTTGATTCGTCAACGATTTCACGTAAATATTTGAGACATTCACTCACAAGGCTGGGCAAGATGTACTTCTCTGCCAAATATAACACTTGCATCACGCAACTTCTGCTCAGGTGAACTTCATCACTGTACATGAAACGGAACAACTCTGATAAACCTTCGTACTCACAATCAGATAAAGCAATGACATCTGAAGTATCCGCCATTGGTCCATAAAACATCGCATAGAACACTGGGCTACTTATTGATAGCACAAACTTGTGTGCAGGGATCTCCCTTTCACTGCCATCCGATCCTTGGACAGTAAACTTGACATCGCTTATAAGATCGTTACTAAACATAAATCTGGTTCTCTCTCTTATTGTAGCTCTTGTCGTTTGCCAGCCCTTCTCGAGACATGCGGCCATTGTTCGATATTTTGCAGGAAGTGCGAGGAAGTGTCTGAGGAGAGCTGTCGTCTGAGGAAGAACACGTACAAATCGGCGTGACAGCTATCGGATAAGCAAGCGGAACATGAGGACAGCGGTAGTTAACGTATAAAATTGCAGTCTTCGTATAATACGTCACATATCAAGCTCTAACACCCCAAAGTAGTTACATGTAGCAAGTCTTACACCAATAACACTTTTTGTTGCAACCATCATGTCTTTCGCTGAAGATGACTGGCAAGTACCAAGACTGAGCATTAAGGAAAGGATCGAAGTTATGTTTAATAATGATTTATTGAGCGATGTGAAGTTTATTGTTGGAAAGTCGAGGGGTGATTTTCAATCCAAGAAAGTGGAGATACCGGCTCACAAGTTCGTCTTGTCCATTAGTAGCGCTGTTTTCTTTGACTTTTTTCAAACACCAGAAACGTCAGACGTTATTGAACTCAGTGAATATGAATTTGACAGTCTAATGGAGATGCTGCGCTACATCTACACCGATGAAGTGATCTTAAGCGGAAGAAACGTAATGGAAGTACTGCATTTGTCCAGACGTTACAAGTTGCCTACACTTTCCGATAAATGCACTGAATTTCTCAGGAAGAACTTAAAAGCCTCTAACGTGATCAAGGTTCTTAAGCAAGCTGAAAACGATCAAGAAGAAGGTGTCGAGGCCAGTTGCTGGGAAGTAATTGATAAACACACCTCTGAGGTGATAAAATTGGATGAATTCACTACAATTGACAATGAATTGTGAATGAAGTTGAACTGTTTGAGGCTGTAAATTCATGGGCCAACAACCACTGTGAAATTCGGGGCTTACCTCCCAATGGAAAACTGAAAAGAAGTTTACTTGGGGAGCAAATTGTGAACAACATTCGTTACCCAATAATGAAAGAAGAAGAATTTGCCAGTGTAGTCCTGGAGTCCAATATTCTATCTCCGAAAGAGTGTTTTGATATCATAAAACATTTTTCTTCAGTCTTGACATCACCTCTGGCATTTAAACAGGAAAAGAGAAGTGGTGGATTGGGCAGGAAACAGTTATGCAGATTTGATGCTGTTGTTGACTATGGCTGGTTTTATAGCCCTGGCAAAAAAGACTCCATGGTCTTCTCTGTTGACCAAACTATCATACTGTATGGCATATGTTTCTGTGGTAATCAAAATGAAAAGTATTCATTGCATGTTAAAGTAACTGATCTGAGCTGTTCTTCAGTTGTTGGAAACAGGATAGGATGTTTTTCTTCACAGAATCTACCTTACAAGTCAAGCTGTTACTGGGGCTATGAAGTCTTGTTTGATGCCCCGATCATTATAGAAAAGAGCATAAGGTACTCTGTTGAAGCTGCCATATCAGGAAGTTTTTCATGGCGTGGACTGGGTGGAGTGAATACAATCCAATGCTCTGGTGTATGCTTTAATTTTGAAAACAGTAGACAAAGTGATAATGGTACCTCTGTCACAAAGGGACAGTTTCCTGGATTTTTGTTTAGCAATTACATTGTAGAGTGAATTAATACTGGAGGGGGTATTGAATGTCTCTTTGACAACAACAACAACAACGGTACCTTTAGTCGCCTTGTACATATATATACTAATATTGCTAAATATAGAAAAAGAAAAAAAAATGTACTTGATAAAGCCTGGAGCTGAAAGAATCCTAGGATTTTCTAGCCAGTTCTCCAGATTTTAATGTTTTAAGTAAGTGAGATAGAATCTACCGGTATTTTCAAAGAAGCATTTTTAAGGGTAAAACTAAATAAGAGAGAAAGAGTATCATTGTGCTTAAGTTGTATTTAACTATGCTGTTCTGACAGTAAATAAGGTTTCAGTTGTTTTGAATTGGTATATGTTTAGTTCTTTAAGATTTAAGGGAATTTTGTCCTAGATAATACATGCAGCATATCCGATTGTTTGTTCTCCCGTATTAGTTCCCACTTTTTTATGTAGAGGTTTTGTCTCGATGCATACCTGGTATTGTATTTGTGTACGTTTCTGGCATATTTGCGAGCAGGCAAGCAGTACGATCATTTTTTCCTGCACAAACAGTGACCAAATTTGTCTTGTGAGCAGCAAGCACTTTTAAAAAATACACACGAGGAGGAAGCTGTCATTTGTTTTAAAAAAGGAAATGTTGTTTTACACCAACTAATCTGGCTGATACCTCGGCTCCAAAACAGGGCAATAGGTGCAAAAATAATTATTTCCAGCAGCTTACAGCCAATAATATTGTGCCATGTTTGATGCTGTCTGTTGTCAAATTACGTCATGTAGCTTCGCATAAGTCACAGGGTGGACGCTCAATGCGATCTACATTTTTTGTAAAGTTTGTTGTAACCCAATGAACTGTGAACTGATTATGACTACCAGAAGAAGTGAAAAGCTGCTAGACTTTGAAGCAGGATTCACAAAATTTGGAGCAATTGAGTACATTTTAATGAGAATCCTAGCATGTGAGCAGTTGCAAAAATCACTTATGTCCAGAAATGCAGGTTAGCAATGCAAGATTCAGGCTGAAAGTGCAGAATGGTCATTGTAGTAAATTTTCCAATTGAAACAATTGGAAAGAAGAAGCCTGTGAATACCAGTGCGATGCTCTATAACTTGATAGCTCAGTTGGTAGAGCATTGCACCGGTATTCACGGGGGTCACGGGTTCGAAGCCCATTGAAGCCCTGATTTTTTTAGGCTTCTTTCCAATTGCTTTAATTGAAAAACTTAATGCAGTAATCATTATTCACTTTAATCTACAACCGCAGTTCAAATATGAATTACTTCATAATTATATATGTCACATCAAGATGCATGCTCTTTATGATAAACATCACAAAGTGTCCCCTTTCCTATAAAGTCACCAAAACACAGATAATTCTGTCAAATATGAAGTAATTTGAAGTTGACACTTTGTGATGCTTATTTATAAAGAGCATTGAATCTCATTAGCCTGCTTTTCTGGACATAAGTGGCAGTCACAGAAGTATTTGTAAGTATTGGTAGTATCATAAGTAATGAAGACATGATTGATTCTTTAGTTTTGTTGTTAGGAAATGTTGTAAGTAGAGTCAGTATTACATGTATTGTTATTATTGTACCGTAAAGACTTGTGTATAAGCCGCATCTTTTTGCTTAAGTTTTGGGCCATAAATCGCGGGTGCGGCTTATACACAAGACCATTCCTTTCAGAGAGAATAAACTGGCTTGTTGTTGTCACAAATTGAACTGAAAGCTGTCAGAAGATAACGATTAAACATGATGAAACCTGTTGTTTATTGATCACTTCTTTCTATGGCTCCTAAATGAGCCGTTTGTTAGAATCTTCAGGACGGGTCTTAACCCGACTCTTGCTCGCCAGTAGTTCTTTCAAGAGTTTCATTTGTACTTTGTTTGAGCAGTTAAACTCTAACTGGCATGGAACCTCCAATCCTCAGCATCCTGTGCGACCGATCACTTCAATGCAACACTGATTTCACTGAAAATACCACGCGATTCTGGAAAACTTGCAAGGCGAATGGTCGGCCTTTTCATCGGCCTTTACTACTTTGACGCCATGTTTGTCCATGCTAGCGTTAAACTTTCGTTTAGCAACAAGTTTTTCTCCGACTGATGGCCTAAATAGGTCATGATAAACATGATATCCATGAACAGCTGATGCAACAGCAAACGTTTCCATGTTCTGGTGTCCAGACTTCCCTCGTTAAATGACTGCGTGGTTACTAAGCAAACATTTTGCATCGTTCTGCGTTTATTTTCCTTCAAATTCAGTCGTTTTGTTTCAACTGTGGGCTTTAGCAGTGAAGATAACTGTTGTCAGTTACAGGGAATAGGGAAATTGATTAAAGAGAAGCTTTTAAAAGGTATTTTCAAAGTGGATTAACTTATTCATGTAACTGGAAATACACAGATTTCGTCGAGTTTATTGTTAACATCTTCTGAGAACAAATGACGAACTTTTTTTACATGTCAAGTGCTTTTTGGAGTTCTTATTTTTTTCCGAAACCTTTGCTTGAAAGTTGGGGGTACGGCTTATACGCGAGTCTTTACGGTATTGTGAGTAAGTATAAATTGGTATAGTGGGTAATGTTTGTATTGTAAATTATGTGTCCAATTAAAAAATAATAATAATAAAAAATTGCGAGCATTAGCAAGCAAGTAGTACTTCTCTATTTGTTGTGGGCAATTCGAGGCCAAATTTTCTGAGCATTTTTAAATCGTATGGGACCATTTGATACCTCTACAGGTGTGGGTCTAGGGGAGAAGTCTGCTCTCCTCATACCCCATCCACGCTTTGTCTTTTCCTTTTACTGAGAACAATTAGTCAGCAATGGAAAATAACATTAACTGGGTTACCAGCCACTCAGCCCCTAAAGATTAAGCTCCAAATCAGAAGCTGAAAAAATTCTTGTTCCCTAAATTAATCAACTTCTTGTTTGGGGCTATCTGGGTAGGGGCTAATCAACTTAGGCACTAAACGACCTGTAATCCTTTAATCTATCATGTTTAATGCCATGATTACCTTCATCTTTTCCTTGAAATTGTTAGGATTTTGAGACTCTCCATACCCTCAGGCCTTCCAATGGGTGGGTATGGGTGGGTATGGGTGGGCATGGGTACATTGATCGTGTCCTGCTACATCTTAGAGGAGCAAGAAAAGACCTACCCTCACTCTGGTCTTCCTTTCTTAAGAAACTGAGAGAAAGCCCGCTACCAACGTCTTTTTGCCCCCCTCTCCCCCACTTCCCCTCATTCTTTATTTTCCCGCTCTTTTCAATACCTTTGGAAACAACAGTGAACCTTACTTAGCTATTACTTCACCTGGCCCATCCAAAACAAGAATGCTGTCGGCAGCCTAAGTGAACATTAGGAATTTCAGTCGGTAAGCTACTACCTCAATAGCCTAGTGTCATGTGCAAATTTTGTCAAGGACCAATAAAGAAAATTATGCTTCTGAAATGGGGGGCCATTTTTTAGGTCGGTCGAGACAAAACAGCTCAGAGATCTCTGCACACGATTACGAATGAAATTTTGCTTATTGTTTCAAGCTAGCTGGTGGTCTGAAAACAGCTGAGAAAAATTTTTCAGGTTACATGTAGCATCAACGAGGGGAATTTGAACAGGAGTTAATGGGTGGGGGACAAGCATATGTAAACTACTACTAAGCAGCCGCCTCCTCCGCTCGTCACGCGGGGAGAGAGACGACCCGAGTAACTTAGCGAGCGAAGGAGGCGGCTGAAATCCAGGATAATTGAGACAAAGGACCAAAAAGAAAGTGCATGTGAAATGACGACACAATGGTATGGGCGGCTCTTCTTCGAAAGCCTTAATGCCCTTGCTAACACTCCCAGGTTGAAGAGATGAAGATTTCACGCCAGTGACTTAGAAGTACAAAGTCTGAAACCTTAAGAAAGTAAAGATATTTTCGAGACCTAGAAAATCATGAAGACAAGACCGAGGGAATGGACAAAAGTCGAGTTTATCCATTCTCGTTTTTTTCGTTGTAATAGCTGGACTATTAATAAATTTATTAAGGTATTATTCAACTTAATTACTCTTAGAGATTCTTAGCCCCTTAGATTTTCTTAGCATACCACAAAGTTCCGAAAGTATATCACGAATTTTGTATTCTTTGCTTTCAGAATTAGCAGCCTTTAGGGCTCGCTACTTTCGAAGACCAAAAAACGTTATATAAAATTGTTCCGAATGACTTTTTTTACGAAATAAAAGGTGGAAATAGTTCTTAAAACATGAGACAAAATTATTCGTTACAGTTTGAATTTATGTTCCTGCCGCATGGGCGGACTCTTCATGTCCGATACAGTGTTGCCAGTGGTCGGAAGAAAACTAGTCAGATATTAAAAAACATAATTATAGACTGTTTCTACTTCACGACGTTTTCCTATAAGAAAGATTTCTATTAGTACGTTCCTATAATATTTACTTGATGAAAATTGCACTGGTTTTGTATCAACACGGCTTATCGCGAACTGGTGTAGCACGAGTTGACATTTTACAACAACGTATTATCTTTTTTTTGATGCATTATCGTTATCAAGTAACAAATATCACTTGGCTATTGACTGAGTAAAAAATAGGTCCGCGGTGCGGACATGTGTGGCTTACGCGTTACCCTGGTCCCCGGAGGGTACTCCCTATAATGGCCTCTCCGCCCGAGAGGGGTACCTTTATCACGCTTCAGGTATATAAAAGGGTAGGGATTTCACAAGATGAGGTATACAAAAGGGTAGGGAAATCGGTCATTTAGGTGTTTACAAGGGCCTTTAATTAAAATATTTCGAATAGACGCCCCTTATGGCTTTGTCAGTATATTTATTAAGCACTACATGAAAATGAGAACAAGACGTCCTAAAGTAGGTATCTTAAAGGGGTACCTTTTTTTCAATAAAAGGTATATAAAAGGGGTACCTTTTCTGCCAAAATGGTGTATAAAAGGGTAAGGGGTTGGACCTCGGGGCGGAGCCTCCCCGTATTAAACTTTGTTAAGTAGCCCGGGCCCTGGTCCCAGAGGTTTTTCTTGCCTCTTCGCAGCTCTGGTTCTCTCATCTCATGCAGAGTAAAATCAAGAAAAACCTTCTGGGACCGGGATACTTACGAGTCAATTTTTTACATGTAATTGGAATCCTGTAGATTTTCCTGTATGTGAATTATTTACAAAAAATTGATCCACGTACACGATTAGTAGATGTTTGAATTTAAAAGAAAATCGTTGGGGAAGCCTGACAAATTGTAGGGGAGTGATCTCTGATGGACTAGGATCCCGTCCAGGAGGAGTAGAAATAGTTCTAGCCGCTTTATGCTACAAAAACGGGGATAACCTCAAGTTGCTATGAGCCCGTCGGCTCCAAGGCTTCACTTTTTAGATAATAGGAGGGCAGGACAGATCCCTATTGTCAGAACCTATATCCTCGTTGGAGCAAATTTCACAATTTAGAATACTCCAAATCAGAACAGGACCCAGTTGGTCAAAAAATGGAAAGAACGCTAGTTGTTCAAATGATAAATCACTATCTAATGGACAGGTGTTGGCAAAACAAACCAGGTTATCTAGTGGATGGGCGCGCGGCGGTATCCTTTCTTGAGTAGTGGTTGGTGATCGCACTTCTTTCATTTAAGTGGTATCTTTTAGGGTTCTAATGAAGCTCAGCCAACTTCCAGATTATTCTCCCTTAGGAAGTAAACTTATATCTTCTGACGAGTATTGCTTGTATTTTCATAGGGATGTTCCCGATTCTGCCCGGTCTCTAAATGTAACAGTAAATATTTTTCTATAGAAGGGGGGAAAGTCTAAGGTTTTCAGCAGTGATGACACTGTGTTTTTACCACAATTGGTTAATAAAGAGCAAATGTACTCTGGACAGTAGTATGAAATTTTCTGATTTCATCTGTAATGGTTGAGCTATATGCATTTTGTCATTCTGATATTGATGCTAGTTTGCCAGTCTCTCTTGTCTAATATGGTCTGCTGATTCATATATAATTTTTTTCTGTCTGATATTGATGCTGGTTGAACAGTCTCTTTTCTCTACATTCTGCTAATTCATTCGCATTTTTTTGTCTTTTATACTGAGACTGGGTTGCCAGTCTCTTTGTTCCAGATTCAGAAGATTCATTTGCACATTTTTTCTTTAATTTCCTTAAATATTTTCTTCACTTTCATTTGCCCTTCTCCTTTTCTCATATTCATATCCAGCAATCAATAGTTTCTAAAGTTCAGTTAAAGACTATCAGTTCTTTTTAATAGGTTGTGTTTGGTTTCTTTTATCACTGAAAGGGAAATGTTTCAGTGGACTCTCATGGAAGTTTTGCAAAACAAGTTCATTATCTCGGACAAAGACACCATTAATTTCAAAGGAACAACCCCTATTTATAAGCAGACTAATGATACAAGATTTTCAGTTCCTTCAATGGTAAGCAACTGAATTTCCCAAATGAATAGGGCACCCCGTGCAAATCACTGGAATGAGCATCAAAAATGTTAAAGCTTTGTTCTGGATTCTTAATCACTGCAACTGTATTAATTCTAATGGTTATCAAACAACAATTGTGGTTAACTAGCAAATTTGAAAACACTTCTGTCAGAGAATTTTGAATAGATATGTATGGCCCATTATATGATTATTTGATGTCATGAACTTGTCCAACTTCCTGTTAATGTCTATTCCTATGTGTAAAATTTATCGGAAATTGAAATGATGCATGGAACATCAGTTAAAAGCAAATATCTGTAAATGCAGATGTCTGGACAGAACATCTTATAGAAATATACATGTACAGATTATTTGCAATGGTAAGAATATTATTCAAAGTGGAAGAAGATCAAAAATTGATATCTTCTATGTGATGATAAATAACAAAAGTGACATTGTTCAGTACACATTGCTTACCAGCATTTTCACCAAAGAGTACTTGATTTCCTTGATTGTGGTTAGCACATATCATTCTTGTTGCTTGTAGAAAATCATTTGTGAAAACCAAAACATCACATCATTCCACATTTTGTATTGTCCAACAACGTGTTTCAGTACGGGCAAGTAAAATACATTTAAATGGAACAACATAAGCATTACACTCCAAAACTGATCCTTAAAAAGTGACAAGATATCCTTTGTTTTCACGAAATTGTCGTGAGAGCTAATCCTTGACCGGTAATGTTCAATCGAGATCCCCATACTTCCTTTTGTCGTTTTGATCTTAGGCCAGCAAGGAACCCTTCAAATATGCTTCCGTGAATTCTCAACAGTGCAAGGAAGATGCAAGTACAATACAGCCTATTTCACCTTATGAAACTTTCAGGTGGCTTCAGGCACTTTCAAACACTTTCAAACTCTCAGTGGTGCAACCCGGGTCGCATCGATAGATCAAGCCGATAGTTGTTAGCTTGCGAGAGCGCAATGACTCCTTCCAGTGTTGTAAAACTGTACCGAAGATTCAAGCACTTAAATGTTGTCTTTGGAGAACGTAAAAGCTCTTCCACGAGCTGCACTTATAACACAACCCAGGTCTGAGTGTGTTGGCTTCTGGGAGGAGAAAGAGGCCACACTCACAAGCAAAATGGCTACGGCACTAGACCACGTGACAGACGCTCGACTCTCGTGACAAACAAACGAATAAATCAGATGACGCCATAATGTGGCATTACACTTCGTGTAAGCCACACAAAAATAGAAAATAAAAAGCTCAAGGTTAACAAACTGTTTGTTACTGAGGAATGAAGTAACAGAGAATTAACTCTGAAGTGTAAATTTTAGTGCTAATTTAACCGGCTAACGCCCAGTGGATTATTCATGGGTTAAATTAGCACTAAAATTTACACTTCAGAGTTAATTCTCTGTTACATCATTTGTGTTCATAGTGCTACGCGGCACAACATTCATGTTTGTTACTGAGGCCTGCTTACACGTTTTCATTGCATGTATTTGTACATGTTTCCTCTGTGCTGCAGTCAAAAATGGCAAGATAATTTTTTTTGGTCTAAACTGGGGTTTAACACGTTCAAATACTTGTAAGTAACACACAAGTTGATACATGCTGGATCGTCACGCGAGAGGTCAAGAGTTCAAATGCCATTTGTGTATGCATGCTTTTCATGTTTTGTTTTCTTCTTCACTGCTTTCTCTTTTTCTGC
>CM042756.1:1694577-1708887 GCA_022496165.2 Catalaphyllia jardinei
GGTATTCTTGTAATGTGTCCCAATAGGTTTTGTCCGAGGTTGTAGTTGGTGCGCTCTGTAGACTCTGCTTTTCGAAGTGTGTGAGCAAATAAAATGAACTATGTCTATGTTCTTGTCTGTAATTCTTTGCCTGTTTTGAATGCTGGGCCTTCCGCTTGATAGGAAATTATGACGTTAGTGGCCATAATGCAAACATTATTCCTAAAAAATAACGTTCGATCTCACTGTAGTCGTAATCAAACGCAATCTTGGCTAAAAACAGTTTTATGTCTGCAATTCTTTTTCTATCTAGAATTCTGGGCCGTCCACTTGATGGGAAAATATGACGATATCGGTTGTAATTGTGAGGCCAGTGTTATGTCTTAACGGTAATTTTTGAAGATACCTCTTGACGGCTAAATGGGATCTAATAAAACGTCGGTAGAGAAAGGTTTTTAACCTGGTGGAGCAAAAACAATCCGGTATTACTGATCAGTTATACGTGTACTCTATTTTGACAGTCATAGCTTAAATTGCAAGGCTACAGGAAACTTGGCAAGTTAATAGTTTTATTTTAGGCCTAAAACTAAAATGTGTGGGAGGCGCGGTGGCCTCATGGTTAGTGCGCTTGTCTTCGGATAGAGCGGTCCGGCTTCGAGCCCTGGCCGGGACATTGTGTTGTGTTCCTGAGCAAAACACATTGCCTCTTTTCACCCAGGTGGAAAAAAAAAGCTTGCATGTTTAGAAATCCTAATTATAAATGCAGTTGATCCATAAAAAGCAGTTCATTAGGAGTAATTCTCAGCAAAGAGCTCGGCTACCCTAGTTTTAGAAACGCCGAGTACCATCCTACTGTAACTTTTTCATCACTCACACTGCCCCCCCCCCCACAAAAAAAAGAACTCCACTGATTGTCTAATGTGCGCCTACATTCGACCACTTACACATGCAACCTATAAACCCATGATAGGAAGGAAGATTTGACTTACCAAGATCGTTAATATCACTGTTAGAGCCACAACAGCAGTGCAAGCAGCCACAGTTCCAACAATAACTGCGGTCCGACTGCCTTCATCGTCACCAACAAATTTAGTACTGGTTTTGTCAGTAACTTAGTGCGGCTTTGGACCCTCCAGTGGACATTACTCTTGATCAGCTGTGGATAGTTTAACAGATCAATTTGACGAATATTGATTTATAGGTACTTATATGCCTCATGCATTGCCGACTAGGGAGTAAATGTGATAGCTATATTATAAGTCACAAGGTGATATAGCTTACGCACGTGGTGCAAGAAACGGTAATAACCATCTGAAGCTGAGACTGAAAGACGTCCGCGGGTATTTAATACAAGGTATTATCGTCTCTGCCTCTATAGCACACTTCTGAACTAGCGCAGTAAAGTTGTTTTAATGGCACATCATCTTTGTCGTTTTCACACCAATAGCAGCCAACGACGCCTTCACATGTTTGCGAACTGTTTCTTTCGCTGCAGTAGGATCTCTGCATATCTTTTTAGGGACAGGCAAGTTCTGATTGCTCGTTGGTTGTGTTTCAGGTGCTAAGGGTGGGCGAATAGAATAAGACAAAAAGAAGGGTTAATACACAATCATCTGATAAACGTTAACTACCCCTTCGCTTTCTTACCGTCACTTGCGAACCTAATGAAGGAGGTTATATCACTCAGCTGGTCTTTTGGTATCGAATGGAGAATCCACTCGAAATAAAAAAAAAAATTTAAACTGGAATAGTTTCATGGTAGGACTAAAGTTCTAAAAATGTCCAAACTAAAATGTTTGTGGGAAAGTGATTAATTATACACTATTCACGTCTGTTAGCTATTAAGCTTATATTTGTTTTGCATTATGGCTCGATAAAAAAGAGGTACATGTAATCTTTTTTTTAATCTAACTTTCTGTTTTCTAATTTGCCAGGTACCTACAATTTATGATTTTGAATAACAAACCTGCTAACGAGGAATTGACTGCGGCAGTAACGGAAATCCAAGGAGGAGGTGCAAGGGCATTGACACGTCAAGTTGAATAAAGACAGGAGCCCATCACCCGGAGCCTCCATCTCCCATACAAACCCAGTAAGACAACCTTTGCGCGTATCTTTCTTTTTTTAGAAACTGCGGGGCTCATAGTTTCACGCGCACTAAGTGCCATACATTGCAGTATTTAACAAATAGATTCCATGTTGCCGTGCGTCTGTTCAGTAATAGATCACAGATGACGTCAAAATGTGGTAAGAACAAAAAAGTGGCACACGAGGCGTAGCCGAGTGTATCACTGATGTTCTTACCACATTTTGACGTCTTCGAAAAGCCTTTTTTGTTTCAAAACATTTTAACATAACGCAAAAGCCGGCCTTTTGCCCCGCCTTTGCCCCGCCTTTGCCTCGCCTTTGCCCCGCCTTTGCCCCGCCTTTGCCCCGCCTTTGCCCCGCCTTTGCCCCGCCTTTGCCCCGCCTTTGCCCCGCCTTTGCCCCGCCTTAGCACGAAAAAAAAGCATTTGACATGATCTATACATTCAAAATGAAGCTGTTTCATTGGTTGCTATGCGTAGCAAAGAATTGTGATTGGTCGAGGAAAATCACGCCACTGTCAAATTTGACTCGAGCGTCGCTTCTCGTGGAATGAAAACTTACAGCGAAAGCAGAATTGAACTGCAAAATATACAAATCTTGAAGAAAATGCTGGAATAATCAAGTCAGTTTTTGTCATTGGAGCAGCCCTGTGAGCCTAAAAGCTTGGACGTTGCCTTGAAAATTTCAGGAGTTGAAAAAATAGTCTCTGAAAACTTGTGGTTGCGGTCAACCTAAAGGTCATTTGATTCGAGTTTTGAATGAAAGGAGCGTAAATGACGGTGGAGATTTTTGTTTTCTGTGGTTGGTTATTCTGAAGTCAGTTTGATATAGTGTCGGAGACACATTTTAGCTGAGATAATCTTGATCGTGAGCTGTGGTTAGCTATACTTAGCTCGCTGCTGTGGCCTGAAACGGACAGGAACATTCGCATCGGAAAGCAAGGTTATGTATTTTATTTTACCAATTTTAAGAAGTGATGTTTTGATGTTTCATTCCTGGCATCAATCAGTGAGTCAATAGTTGTTTTGACATTGGCAAAAGTTAAATTCTTTAAATAGATTCATCTCAGAAACATTTTGTTTATTGGGTTTGTTAAATTCGAGAAAACGGAGTGCTTCTCGGCTTACCAAGACCAATTTTGTGCGTGGTTTAGTCGCGCTCAACTGCCGACAGAGGCTGCTAGAAAATTATTTCCATATCATTTTTTAAAAGAAACGGCTTTATCTTTCGTTTTCTGGCTTCTCAAACCTGTTCAATTCCTCGGCAAGACTTTTTTGTACCTTATCTTTTGCCCAGTCATGAAAAATATCATCTTAATTCTCAAAAAGTTCCGCCATTTTAAAACGGCAGAGGGAAAAAGTTTGTAATGATGACGTCAATTGTGCATCTGTCCTCTAATAGATCATAGGCGAGAACCAATCAAAATGCGAGAATAACTTGGGTTATTATATAAAATACAATACGACACAGCACAACACAACTCAACACAACACATACATTACAATGCATTATGCAATATACTTCTTGGGAATTTAAGCTAGCCTGGGGTGAAGACTGTTCTAAAAACAGAAAGATACGCGCAAAGGTTGACTCAAGGATATATGGGAGATGGAGGCTCCGGGTGATGGGCTCCTGATAAAGAACATTCCCTATCCAAAGAACAGGGGCAAGGTTCATCGATTTTTCTTTTAGGTAGGAAACGTACTTGTCGATATTCTAAGATGGAAAAAAATTTCACAAGTCACAAGTAAAGATAAGAATCCTCCGTAACTTTAACTGATCTATTGGGAACTGCAAATGTCTGATGTATTCTCGTAGAAAAAAAAACTAACCTGCAGGAATTTTAAGAGAGGTAAGGTGATCCTCAGCATGGGAAACAGGTACAACTACGCCCACAGAGAAATCAATTTCTACTAAAGGCGTCCAGAAGTATGTGGAATTAACTTCTCTTACTGTTACACCTTTTCTTTCAGCCCTCTTGGCAAAAATCGTTTAGCAACAAATGTTTTTGATCCAGATTTTCCACTAGGAAAGAAAAAAAAAGGGATGCAGGACTGTTACAACATCAGCCTCCAAGACGGGAGGAATGACTCTTACCCAATACCAAAAGACATTTTTCCATTCCGGCCTGCGCTGCGTATCAATAGACAAGGACATATTCTTGGGGAAGCACTGTGACGGAATATTGAGTACAACAAAAGGAAGTGAATCAGCAAGGAACATAGTTTAAACCGTGAACATACCGTTTTACTGAGAAGAACACATCTTCAAACTCTGCCTCTGGCTCCAATGTTCTTATGTCCAGGAAAATGGGGTCTCCGTATGCATCGGTTGGAGCTGGAAGGAGTGGACGAATTAAAGTCCTTCCAGAGTTACTGATCATAAACGCATAGGTGCTTTAACCTTGATTAAAGAACGTGATATCTGACAACAGATCATCCATGTTGATATCAGTGCCTGCCACCCCAATAAACTTTCCTTCATGAAAACAAGGCAGTGTGATCGACATGAGAAGCCCTGGAAATAAAATCTGAGAATCCACATGTACACTACTTCAGTAATTAATGAGATGGTAATTGCCAAGAAATATTGATGAAAAGGTACAAGTAATTCAAACTAAGCACAGCAATACCACCTAATGATGATTCTTTTCTTTGCTAGGTTATTTCAAGAAATTTGAAAGTCGATAAGGAACACTCAAGTCAGCGTACCCTTAATGGCATTTTTGTATTCCACCTGCGCAATTTGAATGACGAGTTTGAAATAAAGATATCCCAGTCATTTTAGACAACACTAGTTTACCATTTATATGATAACGTTCCTTTTTCTGATATATTGCTTCTACCCTGGGAAGTTTCGACCGTACCGTGCTACACCAGTCGATGATTGGAGATTTAGGAAATTGACAGTTTATTATACAATCTAAACCATAGTCTTAAATGTAAAATATCCTACCTGTTCCAAAGGCGTCAACATACGGAACAGACACAACTGGGTCGAGCTGCTTTCCCAGTGCGAAGAAATTACAATACATTCCCTTTTTAATCCTTAGGTTCTTGATGTCTGCAACATAAGTGTATTCTCCAGGCTACAGAGATAAGGAAAAGCTGATTAGATACATTTACAAGTTAGAGCCGGGTAAGCTATAAAAGAAGTTGTTTCAATTAATATAGATTAAATGACCTGCGTCATTATCGCTTCAAAGGTTACAGTTTTAACACTTCACGAACAATGTCGGGGGCAAATTTCTAAAAAGGCAGTTACGGTAAAGCTGGTACGGTAAGAAATATAAGGACCTTAACGGAACTTTTGTATTTTGGTAGTGTCCGTAATATAGAGGTAACTAGACGGAATATATGAATTATGGTATCTCCGAAACGAAGTGCATGAATCACGTCTCGGAGGTGTCCGTATCGTGGAGGTTTTTTTGTAAAGAATGATTTTACCATATTGTCTTGGCAATAGGTCATGCACTGGTGTCCTAATTATAACAGATGAGTCTCAAAATGTCTCTGCCACACAAAGTGATCCACAACATAAGTTGAGCTGTGACAGTCTTCAACTCGACAACTGCATTTTTCAAGCTTTTGGCCACCTCGAACCTTGCTTTAAACTTGTCAGGGAGGTTTGCCGCTAGATGTGAAGTGATGTCTTCTCCTTTTATTATCCGCTTCTGGTACTGAAGGCTGTCAAAATAATTCTAAAAAGTAACAGATATGCTATAGTTAGAACATTTCCCTTAGAGGATGTAATATGCCTCTTTGTTTAGGAGAAGATTGTATGTATATTTTAATCCTTGGCGGGTGGGTATAAAACGAACATCTCAGTTCGGAAACTTGCATGAATTTGTAAATATTGTCGAAAAATAGTAATATCTCGGGTAGAGCTATACCACAGTGATATTTTCCAGGCCGCCAGAAAATAGCAGAAATTGAGCAAAAAGAGGAAAATTGTCTCGCAGTCCATGTCAACCAGAGCGTATACAGATGTTTCGAGAAAGCTTGTGTGAACGCGATAATGTTGAAAGTTATTATGGGTAACGGTGGTTTTACCCTTGATTGAAGCGCAATCTATTTTGGCGTTAGAAAAGGAAAGAGCACCATCACGAGTATTCATGCCTTCTCTTTCCTTCTAGCCAAACACCTTGAACTTCAAGCTAAGTGGCGCCAACCTATTACTTCCCATAATACCAATCGGCATTGTCACGTGCATTTTAGTGCTGTCGTGGGACAACCTTTGTCGCAACAACTGTAAAATGAACCTCTTTGGAAACCTGTATGAATGTGGAACTGAAGCTGTAGGAATTCTTTCGAGCCTCGCTGACTCATCATTTGTGTGTAGCACTACTCAATCCAATCCATGCAACTGGACAGATCTCAGAGGCGAATCCATACCTTGAGCTAAGGAGGGGACTGGTTTTGATTTACTTGCCCTGCTGGCTTTTCTGCCTTCTGTCATTTCATTTATTTTTTTGCCCAAAATAAGGCCCCTGCCCTAGATCCAGCACTGGATCTGGATTTTCAAAGGTTGATGGCATGCAAGTTATAAATTGTGTTTAAGCCCGCCAAAAATGTTTCGAAACAGTTGGGTTTTTTAACTCAAATTCTAAAACGTAACTAATACATTGCAAAACTTAAAAGGAAGAAGTGTTAGAGATATATTCTATAGCGCTGCGACAAACTATTAACCGAGTAAGAGTAGCTTCAAAAAGTCTTTCGGGATGGGTAAGACTGTGGATAGCTTGTGTCTAAACTATTTTAAGGCTACATGTCCCCTCACTAAAACCAGACTATTTGTAAGACCAACCGTTGAACTGCTATCATGCACTGTGACTTGACTCAATCTTCTATTGTTCTTACCTGCACTTCATCCACTCCAAGGGCATCCCTCGCAAACGTTTGCGGCTCCCTCCCAATTTCAGTGGGATCAAGGAGGCTGGCACCAACATCGCTTAAGTAACAGTACGGAGGTAGTTACGCTTGCGAAGTAAACGTTTCTAGAATTCATCGTCCGCTCGATCATTCCGCCAAGACGTCCACGCAGTCTTACCCCCTTCGTCCCTTGAAACATGCAGCTTTGTACGTCCGGATTCGGCCATTGAAAATACGCGTGGAAATACGATTAATTGTTCCATTATTATGATAACGATTCTTCGTGGTCAGCTAAGCGCGTCAAGATGACAAACTGGCGGTAAACAAGTCCTGTTAAGGGAACATTCTGCATAACACTCATTCTGTAAAGAATTCAAATAAAGGACTTTCTCGGAGTATAAATAAGCAACTTTGAGTGTGCCTGTCTGTGTGTTTACTTCATAACCCGTGAGACTCCTAACCAGTTTCTTTTTATTTTAAGCAAAGGAACAAAATATATTATATTACAATGAAAACTTCAGAAACTCTTTCATGTGTATAGTTAATTCACTTGAGAATTACAAGCGGTGTATTTTGTATTTAGATAATTTGGTTTTATCAACTGAGTTGATAATGTGAATTAGCCACCGTAAAGAGATTCAGAAGCTGACGTTTCGAGCGCTAGCCCTTCGTCGGAGCGAATCGGATTCGCTCCGACGAAGGGCTAGCGCTCGAAACGTCAGCTTCTGAATCTCTTTACGGTGGCTAATTCACATTATCAACTCAGTTGATAAAACCAAATTATCTTGTAATACTCCCACCGACGCAGCACCATAGTTTCTTTAGAAACTTACCCCCTTTACTTATTTTGTATTTAGTAGCAATTGCGGAAATGAAACTTTCACCTTGTTTCCAATCATCGGCACAGTTGTCACATACGAACCCGGGCATACGAATGAGAATTTGAAGATGCCCTACATCAGTTGTCGCTTACAATTTCCGGTAACCTTCTTTTGATTCCTGACTGAATATGTGTGAGTCTGGACTCGACCAGCCGTATACTCTTTGTTGTTCTTTGATTAAGTACAAAACTGATGTCGAACAGCACAACCTTAAAAATAACACTGGTCGTTTTTGAATGATATTTTCCTAACAGAACATTGCTAACGTGGATAGGCTCTGGCGGGCATTTGCTAAAATTTCAAAAAGTTAATTATATCAGGATATGGGAAACTTTACACGTCTTAGTGTCAAACGAAACAACATCTAAGTCGGATCACTTTTCATGGAAACTCTTTCTTACAAACAAATAATTGTGTGCTGTGTGTTGAAAACTCGAGGCCACTCAGTCAATAATAAAGAACCGTGAATTTTATGAAGTCAATAATGCATAACTCAATCAAGCAAACAATATTCGGTAAGTTTGGCTTCGCCTTTAGGATTGGTTCGAGAAAGTTCTGCAACTTGAGTGTTTTAGTCCTTTGTCTGTTTGATAAACATATGAACAGGAAAATTCCCTAATGATCCCTAATAGATCAATTGTATGTCAAGAGAATTTAGAAGGTCCTAGATTAGTTTTATTTCGATAGCTGAGACTGAAACTGGTTATCTGATTTATTCGACGGTAGGGTATGGATTTGGAAGAGACCTATGACACTGGTTATCAGAAAGAAATCATAGATGGTTTTTACAATCAAAACGTGGCTTTCATGAATGAAAAATTTAAGTGTGATTATTCGCGACCTACTGGATGAAGCTTTATTCAAATCCTTGGACACATGAAATAGACTGTAGAAGAGACTACTGCGTGACATTTCTCGGAAAGACCGGATGACATTCTCAGAAAAACAGGAAGTCTATTTTGTCATACCAGCGGGACTTTCCCTTAGACAAGTTCTTTTGTGGTTGTGTTTTCACTGGGACAATTTTGGCGAGATAAAGCGGCCGTCGGTAAAACCAGGAACATGGAACATCCCGGAACATTCCGGAACATCCCGGAACTTCGAATAATTATGATAATTCTAAAAAAAAATTGGTAAAATTTATGTTTGGGCTTGCTCACGTGACCATTTGGAGCGCTCGAATTGGTTACGGTAGATTATGTTTCTTCTCGCGGGCAGAACAACTTTGGGTGCTTTCCATTATACCAAACTGACCGGTCAGAGATCAGTGGGAATACCTGAGGGAAATGGAACGACATTTTCCGATTAAACCGTGCCAACCAACAGAAATGGCTCTTGTCATTTTAAATTCTTTTATCGAATTCCCTAATAAGGGCAAAGAACCGGTTTGTCAAAAATGGAACGGCCAATTTCGGTCGGAATATTCCGACCGAAATATGTGGACCACCTCCAGAGGTGATCCCGAAAATTCCGGTCAGAAGAAACCGAAATGGACCTTGCCATTTGAATTCCAACCGAAATTTCCGGAATCTTTGGCATAATGGGAAGCACTCTTTGCTTCGAGATGAACTGCGCACGGAAGAACTTTCCACCGTGGGAAGGATGTGAGGTCACTGATTATTGATGATATTTTGAGCGGAGGCAATGTTTCAGCGATAGAATCAAAGTACAAAGTAAGCGGTGTTACAGTTTCAAACGAATGGAAGACCTTTTGTCAAACGGGAGAAAATCTCCCTCTCCATGCAGCTAGAGGTCAACCGAAAAGGCTGGCAGATCCAGAACTAGATTTGGTCCAGCTGCTAATAAAATGTAGACCTTCAAGAACTTACAAGGACGTTAAAGAAAATATCGATGCGCAGTCCACATTCACGGCAAGAGCCTCGATTTCTACAAGAGGCCGTCCTGTCCAAGAACGCTTAGCAGAAGGGAAAATGACTTGGAAAAAGATGATGAGGCCAGCATGCGAAAAATTCACCCCTGATAATCAAGTTGGATACTTTAATAGAGTGTAAAGACTTGTTGGACTGGTCAAATGTCAGCTTTTCCTTTAATGTAAAAATTTTTAAATGTACGTGATCTTAAAATGTAAACACGCAAATGTGTTTATTCATTTCTTCAACACTGTATAGTTAACTAGTATTGAATGCAGGTTCAATTTATACACAGAAATTGATGTTGAGTATCAGGTGGATTTAACTTATTAGCTTTATTCATTTGTTGTTGTTTTGGTAAGCGCTGCTCAGTTTTATTCATGTTGCTGTTTCGGTAAGCGCTGACTGTAAATCGAGGAAATAACCCATTAACGATTTAAATCAATAAAATAGCGGGGTTTTTTTTATTTCATAGACTTCTAGCATAGCAACAACAACAACAACAATCTTTATTCGTGCCCAAAAAATATAATAAAAATAAATAAATACCAAGAAGAAAAATTACATGATAAAAAGAGCACAAGGACGCTTAGATCATAGATCAGTTATTTTCTTACACAAACCACCTTTATTTAATTGGTAAACAACAAGTATTTCAGAAGTACAGCAATGTTGAAAATATAGACACAAATTTGGAAAGTCGCGGGTTAAAATTGCAGCTCCCACGGTTCTAAAATTAGCAACTCGCTGTCGGACAAATCAGACAATAGAAACGTTTCAAATTCAACACAATAAAATTTGCTGTTCTCGACGTATACGTAAACACAAAAGTATAACTCACAGAAATAAATAAATAATTAATGAAAACGTTTGAAAATCTCTGTTCTCAAGAATCTCATTTGTCTGAGTGAAAATCTCCAAATACTAATAGCCGTGCGGCTGTAGTACAGCATCGATTTCATTCACGAACTGAATTTGCGCGCGTATGACCGGCCCGCACTAGAATGACACTTTGTACAGCCACTGCGTTGTACAGGCTGTTGCTTTTAGAATCTATGGGTCTTTGTGAGAAGGAATGCTCAAGTGAAGCTATTTCATGTGTTTGTTTTTTTGCAATTTCAGCTTATTGTTTTCGAATTTGTTCTTCTTTAGACCGAATTAGATTCTTCATGAGAAGTCTATTATAGCGTGTGTGCATTGTCACGCAACAAAAAATAAAATCAAGAACCATGCAGTGGATAAAGTCAAGAAATTGAAATATTGTAGACGATAAATAAAAAAAAACAAGTTCTCCACGTTTAAGGTGTGTGTATTGTCCCGAAGTTGAGATATTCTTCGAAATGTTCCGCGCAAAATTGTAGAGCTTAGTATTGAGCCGCTATTTTGGAAGACCTCCTTGGTCCTCCAATATACTGGCGTAATGGGTTGAATAAAGAAACCACAGTCTGGTTAAAGAGTTCCAACGCCACCACCTTGGTTTTCTATGAACAACCAAATTAGGAATAAGGGACGTCAGTCACGCAATTAAACTGATGGGAAACCTGACAGAAAGAAATGGATTAGTTGTAAGTTGCCACTCAGTGCACACATTTTTATTTTTTTTTTCTTCAGTTTGAATTTGCTTTGTTCTGTTTTTTTTTTCTTTGAGTTTTCCAAGCTGATACCAGTTTATTTTTGTTTCATTTAATTGTTGAAAATTTAATTTTACACATTTTTCTCATAATTATGATAATTATTGCATGTTCCGGGATGTTCCGGAATGTTCCGGAATGTTCCATGTTCCATGTTTTATCGACGGCCAGATAAAGCAGCGTGAGACAACTACTTTGATAATATGTAATATTACTTACCGTAAATGCTCGAATTAGCGCCCGGGGCGCTTATTTAATTTTCTAAGGCAAGAAGGGGCGCTAATTCGAAGGGGGGCGCTTATTTGAGGGGGACCGCTTATTTCGTTTATCAATTTGTAGCCTCAAAACAACACTATCTTTATTTCTATTTAAAATCAAACTGCAACATAAAAATTCAAAAACCTTATAGAAAACTACTTTTTTACTAAATGAGAGGCAAACCCCTGCGACTTTGAAAGAACAGTTATGTTTATATTATTTAACAATGTCACATTTCATTAAAAGAACCACATACAGTAGACCGTATACGTCTCGTATATCGTACCGAGTACCGAAAGTCATTTTTTCTCAAGGGAGGGGGGGGGGGGGGGGATTTACGGTATTTTAAGTTTAGGTGGCAAAGTTCCTAAATGAATGTCTACTACAAATTTAGCCCAAATTACTGACAAAACTGGCCAGACGATTAAGTCCAAATAATATTTATTCTGAAAACAACTTCATTGGGCAAAAGCTCCCGAAACGTCAGCTTCCGAATCTCTTTACGGTGGCCAATTCACAATATCAACTCAGGTGATAAAATCAAATTATCTTGTCAATTTAGTCTTGTTTGTATATACAATTCAAATGAAACAGTCTTTCATTTGAGTTAATGCCATTGTTTACATCCTAGAACTAAAAGAGATTCTAATATTCAAAAATGAAGACTCTCAGAGCAGCAATTCTAGCGTTCTCACTGGCACTAAGTTATTAATACATTTTGCACTTTTATATTAAGGAATGGAAAAAATAATCATCACATGAAATAAAATAATCTCTATTTACAAAGTCTAAACAGCAGTCATCAAATGATGAAATGCTTAAGGTATGAAAGACAACAACTGGCATACTCTAATGTTGCTGGCACAAGTCAAGAAACTTGACGATACTTGAACCAAATTCATACAACTGAAACTTATAAAACACTCACGGCTGGAGTTTGTAGAAATGGCTTCAATCTTACAATATTATTTCTCTTAGCTTAAAGTAGGTGTAAGAAGAACAATTTCATGCCAGGTAAATAACCTTTGTAGCTACAATCTGACTGGTAGTGCAAATACACACCAGTGAAATCATTAATATTTGAATGTAACAATAGCAGTGGCTACACTATATCATTTCATTTCAAGTACCAGCAGATAAACTATAATAATTAACCACTTAGGTCAATCTCACATTTTTTGTTACTACACTATAGCACCTGCACTGGGAAAAGCGATAACTATCACTAGAAAAACGAGATCAGAGATAGTGTGAGAATATTCCTCCTGGTAGATTGTAGTATAACCAGAAGTAGTATAACCACAACTTAAGATAATTTACTCCACATATACTGATGATTGTACATTCTCTGCCTGGCACAGCGAGGAGTGCTTACAAGTACTGGGTCTAGAACCCGATCTTCAAATGTTATAGAAAGGCTGCTTGAAGCTTGGAACCAACAGGAGAGCCTGATACTGGGGACTGACGTAGCAAAGGTACTATACAGGCCTCATTGCTGGTGCTGATTTTCGCACAGCCTGGAGTCTTTAACATTTAATGGCATTTCCCTGTCAGATTCCTGTGGATGTGGCACTCGAGGAACAAGTGATTGACGGATTCACCTTGGAAGAGACTTAAAGTATATACGGATGTACTGTCCAGTGTTTGTTGTACACTCGTCAATCTTACAGGCTGCCATTCCAAATGCCTCACTTTGTAATTTTGCAACTGCAGGATTTCAGAGTCAAAATCTGGCTCATATGACCTCTCATCAGAGCTTCTATACTCCACTGTCAGCACTTGCTTTATCTCATCCTTTGTTTGCTCACTCCAAGTTGTATCATTTAGAGTAAATAGCCTGTGGCCAAGCTTCTGTAAAATTGACAAACAAAAAAAAAACAAAAACAAACAAACAAACAAAACAAAAAAAAAAAAAACAAAACAAAAGCAAATGATAAGTGCATCACTATATTAACACTCCCTGAAAAATATTGTAATCTGAACCTTGCATACGGCTGGCGCGCGGGAAATTTGAGTTGATCAATCAACTGATTCAGTAGGCGGGAAAAAAACTACTGTCCTCACGTCAATATGAGTTGACAGGAAAGGCATTGAAATCAAGCAACTTTTCTCATTGGAGATTGCGTTAAATATTCACGTAAGGGTATTTGCAATTCCTAAAGCCAAATCACATTGCAAAAAGTTAAAAATATGAAACTTCTTGTATCTTCAAGCTTCTAATTTGCCCCCCAAAACAGTATCGATCAGTAGTTGGTCGGGCACCGCCATGCAGAAAAATAGTTAATAAAAGAGGCCAATGCAACTTTAGCATTGTCCTTATTCTTGTTAGCTGCGAAGAAAAAGGCTATTATCCTGTCGTTTCGGTAGGACAGCTAATTGTTGACTGCCGCACGTACTGCCGGCTCAGCCGCCGAATGCAAGGAAGTAACGCCATTTAGTTTTTCTGTAGTATCATAAGAATATTTCTTGCTTGTGTCATACATTTGATATCAATAGCAGTGCAGAGAGGATTGTGTCCCACGGTCCTAGAAGATTTCAGGTAAATTATGCCATAATTGTGTAGTTCCAGAAAATATCCATATCCCCCCATGGAGGAGTTATTTTCTATGATATCCCTATCCCTCTGGAAATTCCAAATAAGCCCCATACATTTATTTAATTTATATTATCTTGGGGAACCCCAACCCCCAGAGAAATTCCAATCCCTTCTGTGGGGCTGGGAGAGGGGGGA
>CM042756.1:1717238-1743570 GCA_022496165.2 Catalaphyllia jardinei
ACATAATTTGCATCCCCTTTTTGAACTTATACTGTCAGTAGTTTCTTTTCCCTCAAGCTTTAATGTACATACAAAACCTTTAAACACAATGGATCGCAACTGTAGTAGGTTAAGTTTACCAGGTACGTTGTATCTAGAAAACAGCAGTTAAGTTGGGCTAGCATGCTCTCAAGAGGAACTTTGTTGCCCATTGTTATTGACCTGAACTGTACAGTGAGAATACAAGAAAAATAACCAGGCAGTGTTTCAAAATGGTGACCGCAGAAGTAACTTTGAAAGCAATTCAAACCGTTCATCCACTGCCTGATCAAATGTATGACTAATTTCCATTTGAAGAAAAGGTTAAAGCCAGCCTAAATTCTCTTTTCAAAAACAACATGAAAGCCAAAGCTCTTTGGAGCAAGACAATCCCACTACTGTACTTCTCATAAGGGGAAATGAAGATTTAGCTGTGAATAATCCATCAGTGCCCAGCAGTCCCCGAGAGAGGGCCCTTTTATGGACCTAATAATACTGCTACCGTAAATACTCGCTTCTGATTGGTTGGAAGCGGACCAATTTATCCCAAATTGTATCGATAGCTGAACAATTAAATTTTAATTGTATCGGTCACATTTGAGCAATGGAGTCGGATAAAACTTCCAGGTTTTCCGTTTCAGACAAACAAAAAGCTTGTTATGAAGAAGCAGCAGTAAACAAAAACACCAAAAAGTCAACCGAAACATGGCTCCGCACGTACTTGGAGTGGGCTAACGAGAAGAAGAAACCGAAAAGCATTGAAAATCTCTCGCCAGAAGATCTAGACGAAGTTCTCGGAGATTTCTACACCGAGCTAAAGAAAAAGGACGGCAGCGACTACGAGCCCGAGTCCCTGGGAGTTATGCAAGCTTCCCTAGACCGCTACTTAAAGAACAAAGGTTACACGGTTTCAATTATTCGGGGAAGAGAATTCGCAAAGTCCAACAAAATTCTAAAGGGGAAAGCCATTATCCTTCGGCACGAAGTCATGCAAGGGAACACGACCAAACGCAACGGATGCACTTACCTGGGAAGAAGAAGAAATGCTGTGGAAAGAGGGTCGACTTGGACGACACACTCCAGAAGTCCTTCTGAACACAACTTGGTACTTGGTAACCCAACATTTTGGTTTAAGAGGAAGGCAAGAAAACTACGACTTGCGCGTTGAACACTTCAAGTTTGCAAAAGATGAAAATGGCCGCAAGTATTTCACGTTTGCCGACTCTAACCCAACGAAGACGAGAAAATCTTCAATAAAACTCCAACGAAGGATTGTAAATCCAAGAATGGTGGCTACTGGCAGTGACAGGTGTCCAGTTAGCATTTTTGAAGAATTTATCAGCCGCCGACCAAGTGAATTTAAAGAGAGCGGTCCACTGTACCTTGCAATCAACTACAAGCCAAAATCCAACATTTGGTACAAAGCAGAAAGGATGGGTCAAGGGAAGATTAGCAAGATCATGCAATCCATTGTCGAAGGAACATCGGTTGAAGAAAGCAACAAACGAGTGGCAGGCCATATGCCCCGTAAAACTCTCGTCAGAAAGCTGGACCAACTTGGATATAGCAGAGATGAAATTTCTGCTGTCACTGGGCACTCCAACATAAAATCTCTGGACTCCTACCTGGACACCATGAATGAAAGAAAGTCGACCGAGCTTTCTCTGGCTGTGAGTGGTATTTCGAGTAAAGCTCTGCAGGAGCAAAATCCAAGCAGCAGCATAAGTTCCGCTTCTCAGCTGGCCGTCCAAGAGGATAGTGTTGTACAGCCGCGTAGCATGTCAACAACTACTTCACAGATGTGTTCGAGTACCCAGTCTTTTATTACAAGCACCACTACTGCCGATACACAGCTGCATCATCTTCCTCCCATTCATCTGTCGTCTATTGGAAATAATATCAGCGGCCAGGCAACCATCAACATCACATTCAACGTTCAGCCTCCGCAATGATCGAAAGTCCTTGGATTGAAAAACTTTGCAAAAACTTACGCGAATGTATTTTGGAGTAGTCTTCCCATTTCATTAAACGTTTAAGCTCGGTTTTCCCGAAGGAGTTCGCCCTTGTATCGTTAACTAGTTTAAATCAAGGCTGTAAACTGTGGCTTTCCAGAATACGTTTTCATGCGGGTTTTGTCGGTAAAATAACGCTTTTACCGTTTCGACGTGCATTTTCCTTTTATTTATCAAAGAGTCGCTCATGCGTTCAGAGTTTTGACAGCTTTCAAGCCAATAAAATTCAACTTCATGTTGCAAACTTGGGACATGCTCCTCTTTGTGGCTCGGTAGCGAAAAAAGAACGAATTATTATTTTACGGAGAAGTGAAAAGTGTTGAGAAAACAAAGTTATAAAAATTAAAATATTTAATCACAGCGTGGCTTCATTTTAGCAACCCTCTATAACGAAAAGACTTCAGATAGAAGCTTGTATTTACGGTTGCCGTATTATTAAAAGGAAATCGATCTTTTTTCTCGAAACAATTAGGGATTAATTGTACTTGTGAACAGATCGGACTTTTTCTAATTTCCACTCGTGGCTGCGGCAGCCACTCGTGGAAATTACTAAAAAGTCCGATCTGTTCACGCGTACAATTAATCCCTAATTGTTTCTCGAACAGATCGATTTCCTATACAAACCGGCAGGCAAAAACTGAACAATTCCGGGCCTACTCAAGATGAGAACGGTGTGTACATGTACAAAAGTATAAGTTGTAGCTAAAGTGTCATCACTTTAAACATTTACCAAAAGCAAGGGTAAATTGATCGAAGTAATTGGTTGACATTAATTATTATTGAATGGGGCCTCTCCTTATGGCATACATGTATCCTTCCATCATGCACAGAGTAGACGGAATAAAGATCTCAAAATCACTCCCAGGAAATCACAACTGTACTAAACTGTACTAAACATTAAAGTGAAAATTTCAAGGTACATGTAACTTGCTCGCAGTAATTGGCCAATTATTGATTGGGGTCAGTCATAATATACACTGTACATGTACATGCTTCAAGATTACATTACAAAAACTTTGCAAAAAGTACCCATAAAGAGTGCAGCAGAAAGATCTCAAAACAAATCAAAACAAAATAACAACCACTGAATATGAAAAAGAACATTTCTTGAATGTGTAATAATCAGGCAGTGTTACTAATTGTGGTCACTCATAATGGTATACATGCTTCAACATCAGTGCAGTCACTCACAAAGTACACAAAATCAAGATCTCACAACCAAATTCCATTTTTGGTGTTTCAAGCAAATCCTTTTAATTTCTTGCTTCCCATATGAGCTGTTACATGTTTGCAGATTTGACATTCATTTGATTTTGTGGTCGAAATTGGTTGAGAGTTGGAATTGATTTAGAGTTTTGTTATTTAAACTATATTTTTAAAAGCTTTCTCAAAATACATTTCATACTTCGTTTTAATAGTGTTTCAAACAGGTTTAAACACCATTAAAATCAGTCGAAAAATACATTAAAAATACAATTTTCCCCTGTTTTAAATCTATTTCATAAAATAGATTAAAAACAGTTTTTTTAAAATAGTATTTAAATACATTTAAAGTAGTGTTTGGTTTGTTAAGGGATAGTTATTAAAAACTCGCTTGCTATCAACTTTTAAAAACCCGTCCAGTCGCATGGATTGGATTAAGTAGTGCTACACACTGACAAATGATGAGTCACTCAGGCGCGAAAAAAATTCAACCCGTTGTTTCCACATCCATGCAGGTTTCCAAAGAGCTTAATTTTATACTCTACGGTTGACGCGCACTACAAGACAATTTTTCTCTTTTGCTGGCGGCTTTGAAAATAACACTGCGGTATACTACGATATTACACTACGATATTACACTTTTTCCGACATAGTTTTCTCATTTATTGTCAAAATTTTACATATTCATGCAAGTTTCCAAAGATGTTCGTTTTGTAGTCACTCGTCGAGGATTTCAATATTCATTCAATCTTCTCCTAAACAAAGAGGCCTATTATATATTTTAAGTGAATTGTTCTAACTGTAGCATATCTGTTACCTTTTAGAATTATTTTGAAAGCCTTCAGTATCAGAAGCGGATAATAAAAGGAGAAGACATCACTCCACATCTAGCGGTAAAACTCTCTGACAAGTTCAAAGCAAGGTTCGAGGTTGCGAAACGCCTGAAAAAAGCAGTTGAGGACTCGTATGCCAGGTCAGCGAAAGCTCCGCCGGAAACAGAATGCTGTCACGTGGACAAGTCGACTTTAAAGTACGATGTAAGATTTCACTCAAAAGTAGATCTCGAGAATGTTTGTTTGAAAATATCAGGCAGCGCGTCTCCAAACCCGATCCATTTAGACGAGGGCGTCTTTAACGAAATGAGAGATATCTCGAAGACGTATCCCTTCATAAAGTGGCAGTACTTTGGATCTGAGCAGGGTGTCATGACCAACTTTCCAGTATTTGACGACAAAGAGGATTGTGACAAGTATGATCCTCGTTACAGGCCATTTTACGTGGAAACCGCTACTCCGGAAGCAAAGGATGTGGTGCTTGTTGTCGATATAAGTGCGTCCATGACAGGAGCGAACCTTTACATCGCCAAAGAAGCTGCAAAAACTGTTTTGGACACCATGAACCCAAAAGACCAGGTGGGTGATCAGAGGCATGCAACGGATTTGTCCCGCTATTACAATATCTGTTTGCAAGCTATGTCCTGAACTAAACCCCTGAAGTTTTCATGTGAGTCCTATATTCGCATCGGTAATTTGGAGTCGTTGGTTCTTGTAAAAGAAGGAAATCGGGATTTCCAGGAGAAGGACCCTCGGAGCAAGGCGATAACCGACAAGAATTTCAACCCAAGCATGGCACCGGGACGGAATCGATCCGTAGTGACATAGGGAAGCGGGGCTGGCCTGATAGGAAGGGTGGGGGGGGGGGCGTAGGTGGAGGCGGGGATTCTCATCACTGCGCCATCCCTGCCCCGCTCCACAATTGTATAGCCACCAAACCCCGGAACTCATGGCAATGAGTATGCATGCGATTATGTATTTGGGCTGCATGTGATCTGGCAGTCGATAATCATAACAATTTGTTTCTGTAGGTTGGTATCGTGGCGTTTAACAATTACGCTTCAACTCCAGGAGATATTGGAGGCACAAGTCGCTGCTACAGTGAGCGGTTAGCTTTGGCAATCCCTATAAACATCAGAAGAATGAAAAGTTATGTGGATGGGCTGGTGCCTCATGGTAAGAAACAAACTGTGCATTATAGCCACACGCTGTTTGTGGAAATCAGTTTTCTCCATGTTTTATTATTAGAATAAAACAGGGAGAAAACTTGTTTATATACAGTTTACATAATTACCTACCTACCTTCGTCAGTGCGTTCGTATCTCTGTATGGAGGGTCCGGGGTGGAGGCCTGGCTGGGTAAATGTGTGGTGTATTTGGGCCTGGACACTTTACTCTCACACACCTCTCTTCACCCAGGTGTTATAAATGGGTACCGGCGAAGAAAAGTGAACCATGTGATGGTCTAGCATTCCATCCAAGGGAGAGTAGAACTACTTCTCGACACTTCATGCTACAGACACCGGGACAAGCTCCGTTCTTATAGGTTACTTGGCTAGTATGTAGATGCTACTTTTTCGACCTACCTACCTACCTACCTAGCTACTTAATTAGTTAACGACGCCTACGATCATGTCACCCTATAGAATCTGTGAAGTTTTAATGCTGTGCTTTTTTCGATTTACAGGTCAGACTCAATACGGACTGGCGTTTGAAAAAGCTTTCAGTTTACTGAAAGGCTCTGTTTCGGAAGAATCGGGAGAAAAGAAGAAAAGGGTCATTTTATTTCTGACTGATGGGGCACCTTCAGATGCAAGAAAGGAACTGATTTTTCATACCATAAGAGATAAGAACTCTCAGCTTAACAACTCGGTCATCATTCTAACCTACGGATTTGGTAGTGCGGTGAATCAGACTATTTTGGAAGATATCGCCAAACAAAACACAGCAAAATATGGTGCGCCAGCAAACACTGCAGTCGCAGACATCACGGTAATAAAAACATATAATAAAAGAAGTGTAAGCTCAACTTATATCGTAGATCACTTTGTGTGGCAGAGACGTTTTGAGACTCACCTGTTATGATTTGCACTGTGCATGACATATAACCAAGACTATACGCTCAAATCTTTCTTTACGGACAAATTCACAAGACACACACCACCGAGATGTATTCCATGCACTTCGTTTCAGGAAAACCATAATTCATATATTCCGTAAAGTCCACTCTGTATTACGGACACCTCCAAAATACCGTACTCATATGTCGGCCTATTAAAGGTTTTACCGTAACAGCCGTTTTAGAAATTTGCGTCCGCCACTGTTCGTGTACTGTTTAAAGTATAACCTTTGAAGTTATAATGATCCAGGTCACTTAATCTATATTAATCAAAACAACTTCTTTTATAGCTTACCATGACCTAACTTGTAAATGCATCTAATCTGCGTTTCCCTTATCTGTAGCCTGGAGAATACACTTATGTGGAAGACATCAAGAACCTAAGGGATAAAATGGGAATGTACTATAATTTATTCGCACTGGGAAAGCAGCTCGACCCAGTTGTGTCTGTCCCGTATGTTGACGCTTTTGGGACAGGTATGATATTTTACACCTAAGATTTTGGTTTAAATTTTATAATAAACTGTTATTTCCCTAAATCCCCAATCATCGTCAGGTGTAGCACGGATGTAGTTAGTCTCCAAACTACCAAGGTTTGAAGCAATATATGAGAAAAGGACCGCTATCATATAAATATCCATCAGTCTTCCTTAAAGTGACTGCAATATGTCGTTCTTTCATACTCTTGATTCAAATTGCGCGGTTGGGATACAAAAAAAAAATTAACTTGAGTGTTCCTTATCGACTTCCGACATCTTAAAATAACCTAACTAAGAAAAGAATCATCATTAGGTGGTATTGCTGTGCTTAGTTTGAATTATTTGTACTTTTCATCAAGATTTCTTGGCAATTACCATCTCATTAATTACTGAAGTAGTGTTCATGTGGATTGTCTGATTTTATTTCCAGGGCTTCTCATGTCGATCACACTGCCTTGTTTTCATCAAGGAAAGTTTATTGGGGTGGCAGGCACTGATATCAACATGGATGATCTGTTGTCAGATATCACGTTCTTTAATCAAGGTCAAAGCACCTATGCGTTTATGATCAGTAACTCTGGAAGGACGTTAATTCACCCACTCCTTCCAGCTCCAACCGATGCATACGGAGATCCCATTTTCCTGGACATAAGAACATTGGAGCCAGAGGCAGAGTTTGAAGATGTGTTCTTCTCAATAAAAAGGTATGTTCCGGTTTAAGCTATACTCCTTTCTGATTCACTTCCTTTTGTTGTACTCAATATTCCGTTACTGTACTTCCCCAAAGATGTGTCCTTTCCCATTACTAGGAGCATGCAACTCCCATAATAAACAAATGCAAAGGCATATTTACAGGCCAGTCTATTTTTAGATATTTTTCCCGCGAAATAGGCCAGTTCCAGTCTAAATGAGCACGCTTCGGTAAGGATAAAACAATGCGGCCTCACGTGAACATGACGACGTCATTTCGGAATCTGAATTCGGGATAAAATCATACTAAAAATAGATCGGTCTGTAAAAACACAGTGACAGGAATATGGGGTAACTCCTAGTGATGGGCTCCCAATGTATTTTGATATTGGGTATAAGTCGTTCCTCCCGTCTTGGAAACTGTTGATGTAACACTCTTGCAACCATTTTGTTCTTTCCTAGTGGAAATTCTGGATCGAAAACATTTGTTGCTAAACGGGTTTTGCCAAGAGGGGTGAAAGAGAAGGAAGGAGTAACAGTAAAAGAAGTTAATTCCAGATACTTCTGGACGCATTTAGTAGAAATTGATTTCTCTGTGGGCGTGGTTGTACCTGTTTCCCAAGCTGAGGATCAACTTACCTCTCTCAAAATTCCTGCAGGTTAGTTTTTTTTCATGACATCAGACATTTGCCTGTTATTTGCCTGCTTAGGGTCGGTCCGTATGGTGAAAAACAACTGTGACCGAGGGCGCGGCCTCGGGCAGCATTTTCAAGCCCTCGGTCACAGTTTTTCACCAGCCTGGAAATAACATATATTTGTCAGCACGAAGGTTCCCTTACTAAACGAAGATCCATGAAAACGTCACTTACACATGACGTCAGTGAAAAAGACTGACTGAAACAATTATTGCTTAGATAGATCGTCAAATGTTTTATCTCGTTGATTTTGTGCTTTCGTTGCTGTTCTTCTACAGACTATACATTTAAATACCATCGAATTGACCTGAATGATCCGGAGAGGCCGTGTTCTCAGTTTGGGACATACGCTGCTAAAGGTAAGTTGAATAAGGTTCATGTTCAGTAGATTTAGTAAATGCCTTGCAAAATAAAGACCTTTATCTTGATCTGGGCCTATCCGATCCGATGGGAAGTAAACTGAATGGAGAAGGCGCTAAATTACACTCTCAAGAAGTGATCGAAATTCAATGGTTAATCATTTGCTGAGCATCATGTTGGCGTCTAAATTGTCATGTAAGCTATCGATGATATAACCTTATTATCAGGAACTGTTCCTTCACGAATCTGTTCCCTAGCTAAAATTCTGCAGGCTCTTGGCAGAACTTGGCAGCAATCACCTGAAGAAGTTGACGTAGCCTTCACCCTCAAAATGTGTTTGCTACCTTAACTGTTACCTGTATGTTGGTTGAGTGAGATGTTTTTGAGAGAAGTATTCAAAGATAGCTAGCCCATCTGACCGTCTAAACTGTACATTATGTGTTTAATATGGTGTGCCCTGTATCACTCGAACAAGAGACGGAAACAAAGAAGGCGAAAGATAATCATAGGCTTTAACGAGTAGCTATTTTTTTTGTCCGGTAAATTCCGCACAACATATTTTCACGTGAATGTGGCAATCAGCGAATTACTGTGAAATGTAGAAAAAAGAGAGCTCTTACTATGACAGTCAACGGGCCACCCATTTTTGTTTTCTTTTATGGCAAGCTCAGTTCGTATAAGAACATCCGATTGGCTACGATTGACCAGGATGCTGGAAAATACTCAAGACAAAGTAAAGCTGAGACATTCACGGGCATCTAGAGCATCGAGTTGTAAATGCGCACTCCACAAGTCCGCACCCTAAAAACAAGCAGCAACAGCCTCAGAAATTATAGACGGTGTCCTAAAACAAAATTGACTGAGCAGGTTAAATAAATTTAGTTTTCTCTAATAGATACCACTTCGGTAAAGTTTGCTCCAGGAGCCTATAACGACCCATACGAGTACATAGGTAAAGATGAGACAAAGGCCGATGTAGAGCTTCTAACTGCTTACATGAAGGACGACACAGGAACTGTAACAAATCCAGGTTTGAAGAGTGGCATCCGGGACACAGTGATTGCGACTTGGCACGTCGAAGACTTGTGGTTGCGTGGCAAAACGGAGCTCACGCAATATTTGGTCTGGAGATACATTGGTACATCAAATGGAGTTTTTAGAACAAGTCCCGGCCATATTTTAGCCAAAGATTACGACCCAAGACATAGGCCATGGTAAGAATAACTCATAGGGAATCCTCTTGCTCAGTTGGTACTTTTTGCGGCGATACAAGCTGATTATGTCGTCACAAAAAATGGCTGTACTGAGAAGATTATGTTTAGAACAGTATCATATTAATTGATAACGCCACGGATTTTTTTCTATCGCTTATAGAAAAAGAGACATGCAAGTGTATTTCAATCCTTAAGCCATGTACACCGTTGAACTCCCCCATCCTGGACATGTGCACGCGTTATTGGTCTACAAGCGAATAGTCGACGTAGTACACTTTTGAGAACAAATTAAAATCAATTTAATTCTCGACTGTATTTAACAAGGAATCAACATTCTCCACAATGCGAATTTTTAGTCCACTTCCAGCATATTCATTTTTAACGAGTGGTTAAAGTTTATTACTTTTTCTTCAGGTATTATACAGCATTGGCCCACACGGGTCTATTAACCCTCACAACTCCATATTTGGATTCGGGAGGAGCTGGAGTAGTGATTACCGCTGGTCGGGCGCTGTATCGAGGAGAACCAAGTCATTTGCATCACACAAACGATGAAGTTCTGGGAGTCATGGGGACTGACTTTCCGCTAACGTATTTCCACAGGTAAAATTATTACCACATGTTACAGCCGGCCAATCAATTCAAATCTTGCAAAATCTTCACCCAAAGCTTTTATGTAAATAACACAATATAAACTGTACTTTTATGTCTTTTTTTCAGGTTACTGACCGAGGTTTACCCAAAGTGTAAAGATACGAAGACCTATTCCTGTTTCGTAATGGACAGTGCTGGCTTCCTTATCATGCACGAAGACTTCTTGCTTTCGTCAGCTGTAGCATCAGATGTTGAATACGTGCACATCACGGAGAAAGACAAGTACATTGCAGAAGACCTCATTAACAAAGGATACTTAAGAATTAAGGGATGCCGCGATCTGGAAGAGATTCAAATGCAAAGCTTTTACGAAGTCAGTTTGCCATCCGCTGGAATTGATGCTCTTAGAAGTGGTGGAAGATGTGCGAAATACCAGCTGGGGAAAATTATAGGAACAAATGCCTATATAGGTTCGCAAAAAATGTTTTTCTTCCCATCATACTGCTCAGGTTTAAAGGTTTAAGTACTGTCAAACTAATTTTTACATAGCAACTTAATTTCCACTTCAGAGTTAATTCTCTGTTCCACCATTTGTGTTTATCCGTATAGATCACTATCTGTCTGTCTGTCTGTCGGTCGGTCTATCTGTCTTTCTGTTTGTCTGTCTGACTGTCTGTCTGTCTATCTGTCTGTCTGTCTGTCTGTCTGTCTTTTGGTCTTTCAGTCTGCCGGCCTCCTAAAGAGTCAGTAAGTCAGTCAACTTATTAATACTTCAATGTCAATGTTCATTGGCAGGGGTTGCTGTGAGAGATTCCTTCTGTTCTGCAGAACCTTGCCCCTGTTCTGTGGAAAGGGAATGTTCTTTATTCAACGTGACGTGCGAATGCCCTTGCACCTCCACCTTGGATTTCCGTTACTGCCGCAGTCAATTTCTCGTTAGCAGGTTTGTTATACAAAATTCATAAATTGTAGGTACCCGGCAAATTAGAAAACAAAAAGTTAGATTAAAAAAAGATTCAGTTTCTCTTTTTATTGAGCCATAATGTAAAACAATATATAATCACGTTCACACAAACATTTCAGTTTGGACATTTTTGGAACGTTACCCCTATCATGGAGCTATTCCAGGTTAAGAATTCTATTTCCATCTCGAGTTTATTCTGCATTCGATAAAAAAATGAGCAGCTGAGTGGCCGCCCCAAAACTATGGAACGAGCTTCCTAGTGATATCAGGGACCTAAATTCAATTGATAAATTCAAGACGGCAATCTTTTCAGACAAGCCTTTTTATAGTATTTATACATTTTATTTACATTTATATTTGTATTTTTATATATTTGTATTATGATCATACTGTAATGCGCAATTGAAAATTTATATTGATAATTGCGCAATATAAATTAATATAATTGTTATTAAAATTATTATAACCTTCTTCCTGAAGTTTGTAAGTGACAGAAACGTGCTAATTAATCGGTAAAATAGCGGAGGCGTGGTTAACGTTGATCTGATGATTGTGTATTAACCCCTCTCTTTGTCTCATTCTCTTAAGCGATCCTATTTGCCCACCCTCAGCACCTGAAATACAACCAACGAGCAATCAGAACTCGCGAGTCCCTAAAAAGATATGCAAAGATCCTGTGTCAGGCTTAGAACAATGTTTTGATCCTCGCTGCAGTGAACGAAACAGTTCGCAAACATGTGAAGGCGTCGTTGGCTGCTACTGGTGTAAAAACGACAAAGATGATGTGCCACTAAAACAACCTTACTGCGCTAGTTCAGAAGTTTGCTATAGAGGCAGAGAAGGTAATACCATGTATTAAATATCCGCGGACGTCTTTCAGCCTGAGCTTGAGATAGTTATTACAGTTTCGTGCATCACGTGCGAAAGATATGTCGCCTTGTGACTTGTAATATGGCTATTACATTTACTTCCTTGTCAGCAACGCATGAGGCTTACAAGTATCTATAAATCAACATTCGACAAATTGATTTAATAATCTATCCACAGCTGATCAGGAACAATGTCCACTGGAGGGTCCAAAGCCGCACCAAGTTAACGAAACCAGTACTAAATTTGTTGGTGACGATGAAGGCAATCGGACCGCAGTTATTGTTGGAACTGTGATTGCTTGCACTGCTGTTGTGGCTCTAATAGTGATATTAACGATTATGGTAAGTCAATCTTCCCTGCCTATCATAGGTTCATAGGTTGCATTGCAAGTGGTCGAATGTTGACGCAAATTTGACAATCAGTTGGGTTTAGTTGTTGTTGTTGTTGTTGTTGGATCAAAACGTTACCGTAGGATGGTACTGAGCGTTTCCAACACTAGGGTAGCCCAGCTCCTTGCTGACACATACTCCTCATGAGCTGGTTTTTGTGGATCAACTGCATTTATAATTAAGATGTCTAATCCCCTTTCCAATTTCTTTTTTAGGTAATAAGACATCGCCGTAACCTAGGCGGGCCTCCCATTAACAAAAGCAAGAGCAGTTCAACACAACAAATTATAGATCCTGAAAATCCAGATCTTGCTATTCGTCCTCCGGCACCTCTTCCCGAGCCAGTGAATGTTCCATCTGATGAGGATTATGATGATCCAGATGAGCTGCAGTCTTCCCGTAAACCTTCAGTAATTTCTATTCAGTGGCCGTCACCTTACGATGAAATAAGAGCCCGGACTAAACCTCCAGCCTTACCTCCTGCAAGGAAACCATCCACGACCTCCACCCAATATCCACAGCCTCCTGTGTCTCAAATCAGAAGGACATCGGCTGCTGCCATGATTTCTCCATCTAATGCTGTGACAGGAATGTCCTCTACAGACAGTGAGGTACCAGACGTTCCTGAAAAGAAACGGCTATCTCTTGTAATTCCACCTCCACCAATTCCTGAAGAGAAAAGGCCATTTAAGGACAAGCCATTGACTCCTACTTTTGATAAAAAAGTTCTGCCTCATGAAACTTTTCCAGTGAGAAGAGAGCACCAATATGGCAACTTACCTTTATCACGTCCTGAGCCTAAGAGCCCATCTGATACCTATTTGATGCCAGCCATAGCTGAAGCAAAGGAGCAAAGTAACTCTAACAGGCCGGGTTTGTCACAGCGCGACAGTTGTGATTCAATCGCCCTTGATCCTCATGGCTACATAAAATTCGATGCGTCCGAATGCGAAAGGCTGTCGGAAGACCAGCCATTGAGTTCTGCATCTGGTACAAATGTGCTGCCTGATATGCCTTCCCCGTCAGCTGTTTTAAGTTCACCTGTTCCTGAAGCAACGGACCCGCCTGATACCAGTTTGATGCCACCCATAGCTGAAGCAAGAGAGCAAAGAAACTCTAGCAGGCCAGGTCTGTCACAGCGCGAGAGCTGTGATTCTATCGCCCTTGATCCCCAAGGTTACGTAAAATGCATTACACAGAACGCACCACCGGACGCAGTTTGAAAGATTCTTTTCACACACCGAGACTAAGTAAACGGTTGGAACCTGCAAGCCTTATCTGAAGCAGGACAAAATAAATAACGCGGTACGGCCGTGTCGATTTAACTAAACTGTATCAAGTATAGTTTTCACAAATTATCAATTGTTACTGCTTAAGGATATCAGTTCAATTAAGTTATGGTATCAGAAGTCAGGACAAGCTCCGGTCTCTTAGGCTATGGCTTGTCAGTATCTATTAGTGTATGGTCACTTTACCAACCAAGATACCATTGCTAAACGAATTTTAAGGCATTGACAACAACAACAACAGCAGCAACAACAACATTGACTTTATTTTTAACAATACTGAAAAAGGGCCTTTAATTTGTAGCCCGCAGTTAGCAGAGCTATTCTAGGCGGGCTACTTAAATTGACACTGCATAATTAGTAAGCTCACTCTCTCTCTCACACACACACACACACACACACACAATTAAATAAATAAATGAGCGAATAAATAAAAATAAATAATACATGGCATAGCCAGGATTTTTCAAAAGGGGGGGGGGGGGTCACACTGAGTCATACATAGGGTACTCAAGAGATTGTCACCTGAATATTGTAGGTTGTTTGCTTACCAAAAGGCTTATAAAGGAGGAGTCAAGGGCACCCCAGGACCCCCTGGCTACGCCGTTGTAATAAATAATAGTAGTGATAATAATATTATATTGATTTGTGATATCGAGTGGCTAGAGTCTACAATGCATGATTGGCAATTAAGAAGATAAAACTTAAAATCTAGGCCAGGACAAAAGTTGTCAATATTTTGTACTATCTTGCTTGTCCCATAGAAGATGGAAGTAAAAAAGAGCTTCCAATATTTATCTAACGTAGTTATCAATTTGCGGTAGGTATTTAGTTAAGAAATTCTGGTAGCAGGTTGAAATCAACGGTTGATGAAAACTCCTCACCGCATCGATTTTACAGTTCATATCCTTGGAAATCTTGACTGTCAGTAGTAAACACCTTTTCCCTCCTCTCCTGTGACGCATTGTTGACTTGTACCACTGCAATATTTCAACACGTGTTTTGAAACAATAACGTTTGAACGCTAAAATGTTTATCCCTGGGTATTATTTAGCATGTGTAACAAGCGATTCTGTTTTGTTCGGGAGCAAACAAATTACAGAGAGATAAATGGAGCGTCGTTCTCTTTTTGGCTCTCGCTCCATTTTCCGCGCAGACAAAATACCGAAAATCCGGTTTCACGGTCGTTCTTTCTTTGTTCCCAAACCCTACGGAAACGTTTGCTACACAGGCTAGGTACTGTTTTAAGAAGTTTTCTATGGAGGACTCTTGTTCCGCATTGCTGTTTACAGCTCTCCATTACCATTTATATATAGTTAGTCTCCTGCCTTCACAAGGTCAAGGGAACATTCTGAAACTTAGCTAATTGTATGGCAAGACTTCATGTTTTATTCTTTCGTTACATTTTATGGATGTTCAAGTTCTCGTAGTAGTTTTTTTTTACATGCAATCATCAAGGTTGCTCATGCGAAAAACAAATATGCACTATCAATCAGTTAAATATGAATTCGGGAAATGCTCCCGAGGCGGTAGGAAATAAAATCATATCGACTGAATATTTCATGGCGATATCTATTGGTGCAAGTAAAGAAATAAAAATAAAAAGAAGAAAATCTTGTCTGTGTTATCCGCGGACATATAATTGGCGTAAAGCAAAATGTTCTCTTTTGGGTATTGTTGGTTCTATTTATAGATTAGTTCAGTTCAGCAGAGCGGAGAGACATTATCGATAGGGAATTTAGCAGGGCTACATAATCTCGAAACTGTAAGGGATCTCGTAAATAAGAGATATTTCTATAAATCTTAGCTTTAGGCAAGATGGTAGCAGTAAAAGACAATGCCAAAATGTAGCGCAACGCAACCAATTTAAACATTTACTTTTCGTTCAAAAGCAAGTTATGAAAGATCCGGAGAATTGAAGGGGACTAAAAGATAAACACAACAAGGAACAAGAGTGAAAAGAAAGAAAAAGGGCGGTCCAAAATTACACCACATTGCAAGGAATTATACTTCAGCGCCAGCATTCCTTCAAAGAGGTCATGTTGCCATATGAACAGGCAGTGATATTGCCAACCTCAAACCTCTGAAGCGTGGACATTGTTTATTTAATATAAACACAGTTTTAACACAGTTTTCGGTTGATTTTTGGCAAATTAATAATCATACCGAACTATGCGTTCTTAGAGGAAAAAATACAGTTGTTTGTTCTCGATTCTCTCTCACGTTCACCCAGACTCACTGCACAAATCGAATTTGTAACCACGTATGAGGTCGACTTGTTAAGTGTACATATATAACTGTGCTGAATTAGCATACATGAGTAGAACTACAACTACACGTCCAACAAAATTTCATAGCATAGTAATCCAGGGAGTCAGCTAGATTTTGCATATGTCTCATGATTTACCAGTGTCAGCAAACCGCTCGCAGAACAAAACAAATGTCTTGATAACTCAGAAAATTTCGTACAATTTGTATTCTCCGTCAAGTCCGAGTTCCTTTTTGTTTTTTATACTTGTATGGTAATTTAGTTCAATTCAACACGCAATGCTTATTCCACCTACGTCATGCCAGTCAGAACGCGCCTATAAACCCGGAAGAAGAAACACCCTGGAGGGCAATTTAAATGCCTGGACTTTTCCCTTCTTAATCTTAGCTGACTCATGTCGCGACCTGACAATCAATCAATCGATCAATTTTATCAATCAATCAATCAATCTTTATTTGCACCCACTCTTGCCCCCACAAAGAAATAACTGAAAACTGCCATCGTAAAAGAATTGCACACAACATTCAGCCTACATGTAAGATTAAATAAGGGGTGTTTTCTCAATATGTCGCGGTAGAAACACACTACAATATCGAAACAATAAACACCGGAACACTAACACGCATCCCAGGGTTTTCCCCAGAAATTTCCCTTTTTTACGTTGACTCATGCAGTTACCTTTTGAGCCAATAACAGAAGAAAATTGTCTTCATAACAATGAAGTATATATAGTATTTTATAGCATTTACATTAATGTAACACAGGACAATCAAGTTAGTTCCTGATTGCTATACGATGGAAGGGAAAATAGCCGCCGTATTTTTACTTTCTTTGTGCATCATATTCACCAACCAGGCTGACGCTAAGCTCCTGGATCCCACACTTATAGGAAGAGAGCTGCAAAAGTTTGCCAGGGATGCCCTTGGAGTGGATGAAATGCAGGTAGGTTCCCTTCCGGGAACGGCGAAAGGCCTCCTTATCTCAGTGTCATGTTAGAAGATTAAGGAAATTTTTCATCGAAACTCAAGGTCTGAATAAACTTAGCTAAGCGTACGAAGCCTTCCGGATAGATGAAGATGTGGCGGCCGTGCTCTGGGGCCTGACGTCAGATTTGTTTTCAAAGCAGTTACGTTTAATTTTTTGGCACAGCAATACCCCGGCTACGTGAACCAAAACTTCAGTTAAAAATAAAATTGAACTGTCTGAAGGTAGACTAAATAATTGCTGCAGTTACTAATCGAATGTACTTTACTGGGCTAACTTTGTTTTGAAAAGTTTAGTTTCATTTCAAGTATTCGATCAAAGTAATGATATTCATCAACATCTGTCAGTAAACTCCTTCACCCATGACTGAAGATATTTGCTCGGTTTCATGATTCAAAGACGAAATGTCGCGAACTTAAATTTCTTGGGTAGTAATCGTGACCAATTCAGAACTATTATTTTTAATTACGTTTCTGTTGAAAAATGGAGACGATTAAAGGCCTATTTGATATTATTTTCTCTTTGTTTAAATTGTTTAAAGTTACCGACGTCACACGGCACGAACGAGTTTCTGTTTCTATTTGCGGCTCATAGATGGAAGAATCTTACGTCATAGAGCTACTGTTGGTTTTTCTTGTTTTGTTTGATACTGCTTATTAAGGTTCTGCTTCATGTCATTTTGAAAGGAAGGTTGACTTTTGCTGCAGACCTAGTACTCCTACTTTTTCTCACAGAGGATAGCGTTGGCTGGCCAGTAACGCTCATTCATCCTCAGTTATGTTGCAAAAAATCTAAGTTAGAGTTTCTCTTTCATCTTTTAGAATTATTTTGATGGATTTCAGTACCATAAGTCGACAATCAAAGGAGAAGAGATCACTCCACATCTAGCAGTGAAACTCTCTGACAAGTTCAAAGCAAGATTTGAAGTTACAAAACGCCTCAAGAAAGCAGTCGAGGACTCGTACGCCAGGTCTGAAAAAGCCGCGCCGGAAACAGAATGCTGTCACGTCAACAAATCGACGTTGAAGTACAGCGAGCGATTCCGCTGCAAAGTGGATCTCGACAATGTCTGCATGAAGATTTCTGGCAGCGCCTCTTCAAACCCTGTCTATTTAGATGACCGTGTTTTTCAGGAAATGAAAGACATCTTGGAAACTTATCCCTTCATAAAGTGGCAGTACTTTGGATCAGAAGAGGGTGTTATGACAATCTATCCATTGTTTGACGATCACGAGGAATGTGGGAAGTTCGATCCTCGTTACAGGCCGTACTACGTGGAAACTGCCACCCCTGAAGCCAAGGATGTAGTGCTTGTTATTGATATAAGTGCGTCCATGAGTGGAGAAAAACTGAGCATCGCTAAAGAAGCGGCCAAAACAGTGTTGGATACCATGAACCCAAGAGATCAGGTGGGTGATATGTTGATACGGAAAGTGTAGAAAAAGAGAAATCTGGAATAAACTGGAAGTAAGGGAGTCGGTAAAAAATAGCCCGTGTCGTGTGCGGTAATTTAGTCAGTATTAACTTACTTGAGGCGAAGAAATGATGGGCACCAAACAGAGGAGGAATGAAGGTCTTCCCAGACTCCTTTGTATTGTCCGATTTTACAAGATGGCGCCTGGTTTGAAAACATGGGACGAATTTCAGGGTTTTTTTAGTTCGATTTTTTTTTTCGAGACGAAGCGCTTATCCGAGGTAAGTACACTTGATATTAGGTCTTTACTGTTTTATCCTTTATCGGCAGACTATTTTGTGGGAATTGAGCAAGCTGGGCACCAAAGGCTCTAAAACAAATTAAAAAGTACTTTCCACAACCCAACTGCATTGCCTGTGCACCTAAATCAGGGAAACTGAATCCTTCTATGCGATGCGTTTTAGGTAAATAAGGGCTTTGGCCCCGATTCTAAAGCACTTCCTTAGTTGTCTAGAACCCCACTATTTTTGGATCCTTGAATAATGTGTTGCTTGCCTAACCTGCGGATTTCCCAAGGCAGAAGTCTTAGTAAACTTTCCAAGGCCATAACCTGAAGGCTCGTTCCTTAAGCCTTGGATTTCTTTCCTCCAAAAAGTAGCTTTAATTTACAAACCAAATAAGGGTAATTATATTGGAATTTTATAGGTTGGTGTCGTATCATTCAACAACCATGCGTCAACTCCAGGAGACGTTGGAAGCAAAAGCCGCTGCTACAGTGAACGGTTAGCTCTGGCAGTCCCTGCAAATATCAGATGCATGAAAAACTATGTCGATGGACTGGTACCTTATGGTAAGAAATAAAGAAACGTTTACTACAGCTAACCAACACTAGCCATTTCATGAAATTGGGAGAGCCCTTGAAGTATGATTAATTAATTAATTTATTTAGACAGAATAAATATGGCAAACCAAAGGATGAGCTCCCCGTAGAAGGATACAGTGCTTCAATGTGTATTTTAGATAAGTGTAAGGCGATGAAACATCAAGCAAACGTCTGACCGTTCCGGCTTTAATAACGTGCCTTCGGCCTTCTTCAGATGTGTAATAAAGTTATTTACAGATAAAATATAAGAAAGTTAAAAATTCTAGTAGTTTTACAAATTTGCAAGAATCTATACTTAATGTAGAAAATGTAAATGAAGTTACGTAATACATTACAAACTAAGACAATAAAAGCAAAGAGGTTAAAGGTAACATGCAAGAATGCGCAAACGGCGAAATCACCACGATCAGTTGCACAGGACTCAATCACGCAGTATGTAATGATACGCTAATTAACGGACCCTAGTCAGCCTCCACCATTTTCGATGCAATCGAAATTATTGATATAGCATGGTGAAGCAAATTCTTATTGTTTTACTGTAAGCTGTGTTCCTGAAGGTATGTTTAAATATCTTGAGTAGTTTCACAGTGATTTTTCTTCGTTTCGACAGGCTCCAAATAAAATATAATAGCCAAATTCTGGCATGTAAACAAAAACAAAGGTGTGGCTGACAAGGGCTCTTTAAGAGGCTGTCCGTGCTAATTTGGTTAAATTAGCACTAAAATTTACACTTCAGAGTTAATTCTCTGTTACATCATTTGTGTTCATAGTACTACGCGGCACAACATTCATATGTACCCTTACTTTCTCTTCGCCGCGATCCACCATCTAAATAGACTCCGACTTTCTCTGTCCGACCTCGTAGCTCAGTCGGCAGAGTGACGGTAGATCTAATCCGGGGGTCTTGGGTTCGATTCCCACCGAGGTCAAAAGATTTTTTCTTTACCTCGTTTGGTTCCCTGATTCCCTTTACTAGGGCTAAAGCCCAGTGGGTTATTCATTGGTTAAATTAGCACTAAAATTTACACTTCAGAGTTAATTCTCTGTTGCATCATTTGTGTTCTTAGTGCTACGTGGCACAACATTCATATGTCCGTAAAAGAACCGACCACTTTCGGCCGAAAATAGAATTTCTTCAAATTTTCTGTGTCAGACAGTTAGTCCATATGATAAACAAAATTAGCAAAAACTTGGCTTTAAGTGCTGTTAAAGATAATTTATTTTCTTTTAAGATACCGGAAATTTCTTCACCGGAAGTTACGTGCGAAATGATTGACGTTTTAGTTGTAATTAAGTTCCCGGATTAAAGAAAAGGGCGCTTACGCCATAACAAAGGAAAACGTTGTTGTGTGTTTTTTTCTTGTAAGGAAAATTTGGAAATTTGGAGCTTTGTGGAACCTAAGGAGAAACAAGTGCTGTTTTTCAATATTTCTGGTGACGATTTCCGAGGACGGCCAAAAACCGTTAAAATCGTTATGTTACGAGTCAAATTTAGGCGTTGCACTGACGATACTGAAAAATTACCCTTTTACTCAATAACAATAAAACTTACAGATCATTTTATTTCATGTTTCTTCTTTCGATTAATGGTAAAATATTTAAAATCCGGCTTAAGAAAAATTAATTATGATTTTTTTAAAAGGCCTAACAAAAAGCCTTCGCGAAATTTAGCTGGCATGCTGCTGGTTGAAGGCGTGTTTCTCAAAAGTATAACGTGATCTGGAGCCCGGACTAATATCAATGTTTAGTACTAGGCCTAGTGTACCGGGAACAGGAAAAATAACTTTGGGCACTAACGTCTTGGAAGTGCAGGAGTTCTATCAACATGGGTGATATTCAGCCGCGAAAGAGTGCGTGACACAATTTTGCACCGACTATTGTTCTTTGGTCTCTCGCATAAATTTTTAAGTTTCCCGCCTAAAATAATTTTACTTTGAAGCAAATATTCTCAAAACGTGCTTTTTGCTCTGGATAGGGCATGAATAGCCAATCAAACATTCCTCTAAAATTGGGAAGTAATAAGTTCAAATGAGCGGCCGCGTTGTGAGTTGCCCTATGTCTGACCTTAAAACAAATTTTGGTCATACGTGATCTGGAGCTCGGACTAATATCCATGTTTAGTACCAGGCCTAGTGTTTTGGGAACAGGAAAAGAAAAATAGGGCACTAACGTCTTGGAAGTGCAGGAGTTCTATCAACATGGCTAATGCTCAGCTGCAAAAGCGTGCGTGACACAGTTTTGCACCGATTGTTGCTCTTAAGTTTCCCAAAAATATTTTCAACTCCCCATAAAATAATATTACCTTGAAGCACATATTCTCAAAACGTGCTCTTTGCTCTGGACAAGGCACGAGTAGCCTTAAATTCACAAATATCCTCCAAAATTGGGAATTAATAAGCTAAAATGAGCGGCTAGTTGACTGGCCTAAAAGCTTTTTTTCTGAAATTTGGTTAAATAAGGGTTGGACTATATGTAAGAGGACTCTCATATTTAACAACTAGAACAGTTATTTATACCATTCAATGTCTGGAAAGGAAAATTATTTTGGCGAGAATCTATTAGCTATTCAGTCGACTACATTGTAACACGCCAGAATGTCTAAGTTATTTTTAGCATGTCACGGACATTCTTACCACATCGTTTTAAAGTTGTGTAATAACAACGACTGTAAGATTTTCATGCTGAATTATACGATTTCTATCCTTGGTTTCGTTTTGTTTGAAACAGCGTTTATCACTAAATACCATCATTTTTGGTTAATTAAGTAGTTCTCTTCAGCGAATTCAATTTTATGTAAATTGGGTGCAGGTTTAAATTGGGCGGGGGTACTTCCTCATAAGGGGCTACTGGGCAGGTGCCGCTGGATGGAGTCGAATTTTCACGGCTGGATTGACTATATTGGGGTTACATATTTAGTGGAGTTACTAGAATGGGATTTTCGGGATTTCTGGGATAAGAAAATTCTAGTAAGCAGGGATTTAAACAAGGGAAGATTCGTGGTTAAACAATGGTTCGTGCTGTTGTTTTAAAATTTCTGTAGAAGACACTTTGTGAACCTGTTTTCTAACGGCGACATTCACATCCTTCTAAGAATTTGGATAGGTTAACTACCAATTTCTTCTTCCGATCTCTTGAATCAAAGGGAAATTCAAAATATCTAAGTATCTCCTTCAGCATAACCACACTGAAGCTGTCTAGTTTCTCGTCTGGTGAGAGGTCGCCCAGACAGTAGGAATCATAGCAGATTGGATGTCTAGGACCTAGTTGAGCGGCAACATTCTCCAGTACTCCATGCCTTTCTTGCTCTTCTTCCTCTGGGTACACGTCCTCCATCTGCACCTCTTGGTTCCCCTGCCTTCTACGAGTGGCCGCCAGTCTCGAGAAGAAGCCTTGCAAGAAGTCACTGCAGGAACCAGAAGCTTCATTTTTGACACGTTGCTGATCACTGTGCCACTAGTGCGCGGCCGGCTTCCTCGTCAACAGAAAGGAATTTTTCGGCCCAGTCTCTTCTGAGTTTGTCGTACACTGTTTCGGGGGCTCTGGGTACTTGGCGGTGTTCGCCAACATCAAGATGACTCTAAAGCTCACTGAATTTCTTGAACACCATCTGACATCCAGGCTCAGAGCAAAAGAAGAGAACGCTGCTTTGCTCGTCATCACTTGACGTAGTCTTATGGGTTCGAACCTCTTTGACTGAGAAAAACTCAACATCTACAACAAGATCTGTTGGACCTTGGGGCTTTACGATGATGTCTTGGTAGGGAATTACTTAACCTTTCCCTATGCCATAAGCTCTCCACACCCGAATTCCGTTTAATTCAAATTTAAAGTTGATACCTACTGAAGCCATCCACTTCATTAACCTCGAGTGTTTTTTGAGCCTCATTTACCAAGCAAACGCAGGCAGTTGTGCCTCGAACAGGACGTTCGGAAAGCACTGTACACATGTCGTTTGCAGAGAGAACGTCGTTTCCCTCACTGCAATATCGTCGGATCGCTGATTTCATCGGGCAAAGGATCCTATCGAACACATCTTTTCCATACTGTGGTTCAGAAAAGTCATACTGCGTGACAGTAAGACCAACTGGTTTCCCAGCATCTCGTACGGCCGCCAAGAGGAAATTGTTGTGGTAACAGCCTGCTTCGTCACTCCTAAGGCTCACTCGGGTAATCTGGGGGTGATTCTTTTTTACAACCTCCAATGTGTTTTTAATTATTGAACAGACTGCCTACCAGTCCTGCTGGCACGAATCCAAGATATGCGCATAGGATTTTAGCTCAGCCTTTCCAGTGCTGGTATTGATGTTAAGTGTATATGAAATAATTCATAATTGAACTGCGGTTATAGATGCAAGTGCGAGGATTATACTTCGAGGATCATACTTCACTTGCAGTGCTGGTATTCTTAGTTATGACCGTGGATATGTGCCAGCTAAGGCCTTGTTTTCCAAACCAGTCGGACTGCTTCTCACGATATCTAATTTGAAGAAATTTCATGGCCCAGTCCATTATTAAAATAGCTGACGAGTCGTCGGCCGATCTAATTGCATCTTGTTTAGCCTCTTCCTGGTTTATCGAACGAATGATGTGTGCTTTCCACAACAAGATGTCTGACTTTGCACGGTCAAAGTCTCTTTGGTCTGAACTGTAAGGTGTCCAGGATGACCCTTCGATCCCTAGTCCGACTTCCTGAAGTACATTCTTCAACCCTTGGCAGTCATCGCAACTGAATACGTGCTCGTGTGAACAGGGTTGCTGGAAGTCGGCTTTAGAAGGATCACTAAGCGCAAAATGCCGACAGTGGTCAGCGCAGGTAGAATCATGTGGTTAGCAATGTACGCGGAAGTCAGTCTTGAGATAGCGTTTTGCATCTCTAAGCTTTCTACGAACATCAAGACACCACTGTTTCTCCATTCATCCTTTCTCAAGAGTTTCAACCAGTCTCTCAAGAGTCTGAAATCCTGCCGCACCATCAGCTGCAGTATTGTCCAAGCCCTGGAGGGACTTAGGCTGAGATGCCTCCTGGACCTCCAGAATTATGAATAAAGTTGACCTACTCAGGGGTTCGTGACAATTTTCTTTGCAATACTCCATGTATTGTTCAATCATTGTAGATCTGGTCACTGTCCTCACAAAGTTAGGCATCTCTGTTCTGTCGCCACTTTCAAGGATTAGTATTTTATTACCATAAGAAACGTCTTGGTAGAGGTACGGTCTATTTGTAAATTCCACAAAGTGGTCGATTTTACTCATGTCAAGACGTACGCGGTGCTTGGTTGTAACTTCTGGGATCGTGCCAGGGCCGCTTAGATTAGCATGAGAGCGTGCTTGCTTTATTTCCCATTTGGATAGTTTTCAGTATGGCTGGTGAATTTTTTGCAGCATGCTCATGGGATATCTATATGCGTAAAGGCTTAGTATGCTTCTTTAAATTCTTAGTATTAGCCTTCTTGTATGCAGTCATAAGTACCACTAGGTCACCAGGTGGCGAACCTTCAAACGTTTCTCCTTGTGCAGACTGAGCCATGGACTGGAAGAGTTCCTCACCACTTCCAAACAGTAAACAGTCTTCACTAGCTTTTTGCACAACATTGAACTGTTTTTCTTTGCTCAAGTTGTTCAAGGGTTTTTTTAGTTGGGAGATAAGATGCTCACGTTTTGTTTCTAGTGCAGTGAGATTAGCAATCGTGTCCATAGCTGAATTATACTCACCAACTGTATTTGTAACTAAGGGTGTTGAAGGAGACGCGGCATCCGTTCCTGGAGTCCAGCATGGTGTGGCAGGAATATTCTGAGGAGTTGCAGGCTCACGGGTGACGAGGAGGCCAATGGTTTCCATGGCAGCCTCTTTCGCAGGTCTTTGAAAATGTAAAAGCAAGCACATTTGTCAAGTCACGTCAGGCTATTACCAAAGGTGACGGTAAAAGTGATTTTTCTTTCTTTTTCAAAATAGATTGCATTCTCTACATACCTCTGAAGGGTTGTTTTCTTGTCAGGTTCGTTTGGGTACAGCCAGTCTGTTTTTTGAGCAACATCTTCATTGTGTTTCTTCCTGCACGTTGTGCAGATTCCTAGTATAAAAATAATAAATGGTAATCAAGTTACTCATACGTGTTTATAAAATACCTAGAACTTGCGGCAGGAAGATCGGACGATTTTTTAGCACGCCCACCTGCCCCCCGCCTCCCCCTCAAAAACCAAAAAAAAAAGGTAAACCCTGAACGAGCAACCACAAGTTGTACTGCTGAGCAACTTAATAAAAAAATGAGAAAGTTTTAATAATATTATTGTATTCATTGGATAATATTATTGTCCGAAAGTAGGCGCCCAAAGCACACTCGTGAACTGACTGATGGGAAAATGAGGCCTTCAAACGTAAACAATATGCAGTGGTCAGCACTTAAAGCCAACTTTTTGCTAATTTTGTTTATCATATGGACTAACTGTCTCACGCAGAAAATTTGAAGAAATGCTTTTTTCGGCCGAAAGTCGAGCGGTCGGTTGTTACACGGAGATATGAATGTTGTGCCGCGTAGCACTATGAACACAAATGGAGTAACAGAGAATTAACTCTGAAGTGTAAATTTTAGTGCTTATTTAACCCATGAATAACAACTGGGCGTTAGCCCTAGTAAAGGGAATCAGGGAACCACACGAGGTAAAGAAAAAATCTTTTGACCCCGGTGGGAATCGAACCCACGACCTCCGGATTAGATCTACCGTTACTCTGCCGACTGAGCTACGAGGCCGGACAGAGAAAGTCAGGGTCGATTTAGGTGGTGAATCGCGGCGACCGGGGTCAAAAGATTTTTTCTTTACCTCGTGTGGTTCCCTGATTCCCTTTACTAGGGCTAACGCCCAGTGGGTTATTCATGGGTTAAATAAGCACTAAAATTTACACTTCAAAGTTAATTCTCTGTTACTTCATTTGTTACACGGACAGCCTCTTAAGTATTGTAGCGGACGCGATTTTTAGATCTGAATTCGCGTCTTTTGTAAAGACCGCGAGGATTTAGTGTGCAAAATTGTGCGGTCCAGTAGTTATTTATTTATTTAT
>CM042756.1:1756790-1775959 GCA_022496165.2 Catalaphyllia jardinei
AAAGTAACGGTACTACAAATAATGATTAAAATCAATTGTTATACCTCCCAACTCAAATACGTTTTCCGATTGGAGGAGAACACGTCATGTGCAGTGGGTTAAGACTCGCTAACTCCCTAGGGCGAATAAAACTCACTAACTCCCTAGGGAAACAACAACTTGAACTTTGGACTCGCACGTGATCAGGTTAAGCACCTTGAAACCGCGGGAAATTTGGTTACCGTTGGCGTGATGTTAAAGTCATTGAAGAAGAACATTTCTCATTAGAGACGGCATTCATTATTCAGGAAAAGGGATTTATAGTCGCAAAAACATATCACGCAGATTTACAAAAAGGAAAATATGAACGTTTTGTGTCCCCAAGCTTTTGGTTTGGCGCCAAAAATGGGTCGCCCACGTTCGTCAACTCGCTCTCGCCAGGTAGGAAAGTATTTGTGTAATTTTGATGCAACAAAATATGCTGTTCCTGATCAAATCAAACTCACAATTCATGAGTTAAGCATTAGAGGAAGCCAAAGCAACTTAAATACTATCTATATTTTTTGTTAGCTCCGAGGGAAAAGACTGTTATCGTGATTTTGCGACAGGACAGGTTGGTTTTGGCAGCCACTCAATTTTGCGAGCACAGCCAGTGTATGCAAGGGCGTCAAGCAAATCATTTTTTCATAGTTTCTTTCTATGTTTGAGCTGGGAGGTATAACAAAATACTTAATGACTGGCCCCTCGGGAAACAGTGAATTTTGTTTCCCTTCGACCTCAATGCTCTCCTCGGCTTCGCCTCGGGGAATATTGGGGGTCTCAGGGAAACAAAACTCACTGTTTACCCTAGTGGCATTAAGTGCTTATTATAAAGAGAGACTACAGAGACCACTAATAAACTAGCGATATTACAAATAGTAATAGACCATTTTACAGTTCTCTGCTTGGTGACCTAGCCTTTTAATAGAAGCGAGGCTGAAGGTGACCTTGCTTTGATACAGACCTCTCTTCTTTGGTCATGTAAATGAACCCAGTTAGCATAAGAACAACTTGATTTACACAACAAAAGCAGTCAGGTCTCTATCAAAACAAGGTCACCTCCAACCTCGCTACCATTCAGAGGCCAGGTCACTGAGCAGACAACTGTAAAATGGCCTATTGACAACGGTTAGGACGAGGAACTAGGAGTACACTAATTTGATGTTATACATGTTAAGAGGAAAATAAATTCAGCTTTACTTTTTGAATGATTACTGAGAGATCAATATAACAGTCTTCCGAAGCTAGAATTTCGAAAAGTACTTGTTTTATTTTCCTCTTAAAAGAATTTTTTGGAAGTTTTCTTGAAGACAAGCATTTCATTCCAATTTTTAGTTCCGATTCTAGAGAATGAGTTTACTTAAATTGAGAATCTAGAATATAAAAATTATTTGAAACAGAGGATCGAGTATTATAAGAATGAATATCAGAAATGTCTTGAAATGAGATCTTGAATGTTCTCAGGAGCATTTCTGTGTCTTATTTCAAACATCATAATCGCGAAAATATCATAATGCAAAAATTTTAACGGTAAAACACCGGCATTAATAAATAAAGGAATCGCATGCTGATTTGGCTCAGAAAAATTGAGGGAGCGAAGAGCTCGCTTTTGGAGTTTGAGAAGCTTTTCAAGGTGTGATTTATATGCTTGGCCCTAAGCCATCAAGCCATAAGTTAAGTAAGGTGTAACTAGGGATCTATAAATTGTTAAGAGAGTATGTCTTGGAAGAAAATGCCGTAGTTTACAAATCAATCCTACAGTTTGGCTTATTTTGATAGCTACCTGGTCAATATGATGTTTCCAAGAAAGATTATTTTTGATTATTACACCTAGATATCTTACAGATTCTTTACATTCTAGAGCCACATTCTTATTTTGATTATTATCGAATATCATAATTTGGGATGATAATTAAGTTTTCTCTGAGCTGGTTTAAAGATGACAATAAACGCAGCCCTTACCTCTAATGCTGGCCATCTAGGTTGATAGCACATGCGCATTATTACCAAATAATATCTATGGCGCCAAAATGCCATTCAATACACTCAAAATCGGCGTTTTGTATGTTTGACTGTGTATTATACCATAGTTAGTAGAGGGGAATGGTTATAAAACCCGGCAAACTTCAAAGGACGATCTCTATGTTTAGGTTTTAGCTTGGTCACGTACTCGCGACCGTACACAACAGTAATATCAAGATGGCGCCCGGTGTCTCGTAGAAATCGAAGTTTGAATAAAAAATTCTGGTTTTGGCTGTTAAATTTGCTGAGTGATCGACTATCGTCATGCCGGGACTGATAATTGTTCCGTGTTTGGCTGTGGCACAGGTAGAAGGATCAAAGGAGTGGGAATATGGAAGTAACCGAACGCAAAAGACGAGGACCACTGTCAAGAAGGTTATGGAGGGAAGATTGGCACGGGGAAATTACGAAGACAAGAGAAGTTGATCGGGACAAGATGTTATCATGCAAGAAACACTTTAATCCAGAGGATATTGAAACATGTAAGTAGTAAAATAAAACATATTCTGGTTAAGTACATTGCGAATTTGCGGTGACCAGTTTGACTTATAACACATATAACACATAAACATTTGAAACATTCTTAGGTAAGCTAGTTCCAGGATTTTCTTCAGTATTTCTAAACTTAAATTAATTTGTTTTCTTCTGCAGTTCATTCAGAGAAAATGACGAAGAAAAGCCAAGATTGAAGAGTACTTTAGCAGTCAAAGGAAACTTGGCCGACGAAATGATAATCCAGATATCAAAACATTTGGGTACAACAACAACACTATCCGAACTCAACGAGCAGTGTCCTGTCAAAGTGGAAAAACAAGAGGAAGAAACGACAAAAAGGAGAAGATGGGAGCAAGATATCGATGACCCGCTACCCTGCCGAAAAAAAAAACCGAAATTGACAGTGACTAATTTTTAATCTCGGTTTTTTTCTGAAAATTATGGCTGTGCACATGGATATAATTAACAAATAGATACCATGTTGCCGTGCGTCTGTTCAGTAATAGATCACAGATGACATCAAAATGTGGTAAGAACAAAAAAGTGGCACACGAGGCGTAGCCGTTGTGTGTCACTGATGTTTTACAGTGTGTTTTATAGTTTTATGCTTCTAGCTCCCTGGTGGTAATCTTCCTCACTGGGAACATGTGAATGGTGGCACTGATCATTAGGTACTTATGTAATTAACAAAATTGTCAAAATGAAAAGTGAATTAACAGTCGCAGATCTGCCTTTGTTGCTCCTCCTCTTTGCAACTTCTACTGGTTTCTTTGCGTAATGCGGTGAGCCGCATTTAATCCGCAGTCCGCGTTTTATATCTGAGTTCGTGTTTTACATTTAGCCCATAAAGCTTAGATCGCGTTTTATACCTCATCTGTGGTCTATACCTGTTAGGGTGGGCCCTGGACCCTGGTCTGCATATGTTAGGGCGCGCACTACACTCTGGGTTGCGTAATAAAGTAGCGTGTGTTCTTGTCCAACATGGCGTCGTGTACTGCTTCTCAACTTGGTGTCAGGAGTTTTTGTAACCTCACGCCCCATCTCTTGGTCCAGCCTCTTTAAGCGACGGATTCTGCAAGTGGTATTTTAGACGAACGCTCTCGACGACATCTGGTTGCCAAACAAATTTGGTTGAAGTAAATATGGCCGAAAGCAAACCGCCAAAACTATCGCTCAGCGAAGATAAAGCAGCGAGTGTAAGAATATGGCGCCGGAAATTTAACGCTTGGTGCCTACTACAGCGAGCCTGGAGGGACGCCAGCAAAAGTCCAACGACTCCAGATCATTGGGTCGCTGAAAAGGCTCAGTCGGAAATTGCGGCTTTCTTTCTCGCTCTCCCAGATGATGTTTTGGAAGTTTTCGACACCACAATCATCGCGAAAATGACAACAACGGAGAAAAAGCAACCCTGGATATATCAGCAGCGCCTAGAGGATCATTTTGTCGGCCAGGACAACGTAATGCCTCAACGGCTAGCTTTTTTCAACTGCACACAAAAACCTGACGAGTCCGTGACAGACTTCGAAACCCGGATTAGAAGCACTGCCCAAAAGTCCAGATATTCTGAGATGACGGACCCACTTCAGGAGCTTATGCGTGACCGCCTGTGCACGGGCGTTCACAACAAAGACCTTAGAGAACTGCTTCTTCACCATTACAAGGAAGACGGCAAAACACCCTACACATTTGATGAACAACTTGCCCGGGCAAAGTCTTGGGAAGCAGCTCACAATACCAATATAGCTATTATGCACTCTGTCAACCCGAAACTCGAAGAGCAAGTCAATCAATTGACAAAGAAATCGATACAATCCCCCCGTGGAAAATGTGGCTGGTGTGGAGGCCCAAGGCACTCCCGTAAGGACTGTCCAGCAACCAGACCAGGTACTTATTGCACTAATTGTTATGACTGAGAACCATTTGGCTAAGGTGTGCAGGTCCCCTAAAGACAAGTTTAAGTCGGAGTTTGAAAAAAAACAAAGAAAACACAACAAGCCCCCTCCCTCTCGGCGCTCAGACACTGTTCACCAGTTCTCTCAAGGAAATGGTGCGTCTGCAACATATTCTGATGATGATGATGACTACGTGGTCTACTCATTCTCAGCCTTTGCTCTTCATGACGGCGCGGAGGATGACAAGTACTTCACCTGGCTCCCAGTTTCTGTTAGCCCAGAAAAGAGTATAAAGGTGCTAATGCAAGTGGACTCTGCAGCGTCCTGCAACACCTTGCCATCATCAGTTTTCAAGAAGATATCATCTGCGGCTCCGCTAAAGCCTTCCCATGTGAGGATATTTCCCTACTCTGGGGAAGCCATTCATCCATTGGGTAAAGTCAGTCTACCTTGCGAGGGAGTCTCGCGGTTTGAAACACTAGACTTTCAAGTCATAGACTCGGCGTGCATTCCAGGCAAACCGGCTCTCATAAGTGGTAGAGACAGCAAGCGTCTCGGCCTGCTGAAATTTCACAAGAGTAGAGTATTCTCTTCCACAACCTCAGACGTCAAATTGCCTCACGTTCACCTGACTTCCTCAAACCAGACAACACTTCCTCAGTCAGCGGTCACAGCGGACCTGCAACCAGGCCACCTCCAAAAGGATCAACTGGTCACACTGTTTAAGGATAACTTTGAGGGTCTGGGAACTGTAGGTCAGCCAGTCCGTTTGACCTTGGATCCTGATGTTCCGCCCTGCCATGCAGGCGTCCATAGAGTACCAGTGGCGAAACTTGAAAAAGTGAAAGCAAAACTTGACGACATGGTGGAATGTGGTAAGCTCAAGAAGGTGGGCCAACCCACTAATTGGTGCAGCAACATGACGGTCAGAGAAAAAGTCCTCCCTGATGGCACCACCAAGGTACGTCTGTGTCTAGATCCCAGCCAAACGTTGAACAAAGCCATCATAATTCCGCGCTACCAAATTCCTACTGTCCAGGAGATACTTCCGCGGTTGTCAGGGAAAAAAGCACAAGACGTTCTCCATATTTGATGCCCTGGATGGCTTCACCCAAGTTGTGCTAACAGATGAGTCCAGCCTGCTCACCACCATGCACACGCCCTGGGGTCGATATTGCTGGCTCCGCCTTCCTTATGGCATTAGTTGTGCTCCAGAGGAATTCCAGTTACGTATGCATGAGGCTCTTGAGGGTCTGCAAGATGTGTACTGCATAGCTGACGATGTCCTTGTCATGGGCCAAGGCGACACAGTAGAGGAAGCAAACAGAAATCATGATCTCAATGTCCTCGCATTAATGAAGCGTGCTAGGGGTAAAAACCTGAAGTTCAACCCACAAAAAATTCAGTTTAAGTTGTCGAAGATCACCTTCATGGGCCACGTGATATCCGACCTGGGAGTGAGACCGGACCCAAGCAAGGTCAAGGCCATCTCTGACATGCCATCCCCTACTGATAGGCAAGGTGTGATGCGCTTCTGCGGCATGGCGAACTATTTGAACACTTTCTGCCCTAACCTGTCGCAAGTGATCAAGCCTCTGTTTGACCTCACTAAGCAAGATCGTGAATTCATCTGGTCAGACGTTCACCAAGAAGCATTCGCCAAAGCAAAGCAACTCATTGCGAGTGCTCCGTGCCTGGCCTATTTTGATAACAATAGGCCCGTTACCCTCCAAGTAGATGCCTCACAAGGTGGGCTAGGGGGAGCCCTTCTCCAGCCTAATGATTCCGGAGATCTTCAACCAGTGGCTTACACATCCTGCAAGCTCCGCCCTAATGAAGAACTGTGGGCTCAAATTGAAAAAGAGTGCCTAGCCATAGTATCGGCATGCGACAAGTGGGACCTTTGGATTTATGGCCGCGAAGTGAATGTGCAGACAGACCACCAGCCTTTAGAAACTATATTCAAAAAGCCTCTACACTCTGCACCTCGCCGCCTTCAGAAAATGATGATGCGGCTGCAACGCTACAACATCAGAGTTGCATACAAGAAGGGTACGTCACTCATGTTGGCTGACACCCTCTCGAGAGCCCCCCTCTCAACCATCAATGACTCCAAGCAGACCGACTTTGAGATCTTCAGGATTGACATAGACAGCAACATCACGAACCCTCGAGTCACCTCAGAGACATTGAAAGATATCAAAGCTGCTACAACGAGTGACCCTACACTTTGTAGCCTGAACAGGGTTATAATCACGGGCTGGCCTTCAAGAAAATCAGAACTTCCCCGAAGTCTACACCCCTATTGGAGCTATAGGGAAGAGCTTACCTGTCAAGATGGTGTCATCTATAAAGGGACGCAAGTACTTATCCCTTTGGCAAAAAGAAACTTCATTCTGCAGAAGGCTCATGCTGCCCACTTTGGAGCTGAATCAAACATACGTCTCTGTAAGGACACTGTATTCTGGCCAGGCATGAAGTCTGATATTCGGGAAGTATGCCGCTCGTGTGGGAAGTGTGCACAGTTCCAGGTACAGAATGCTAAGGAACCCATGAAGTCCCAGCCTGTTCCAGAGTACCCCTGGCAGCTTGTTAGTCAGGATCTTTGTGCGTTTGAGTCGAGCAACTACCTCGTCACAACAGATCATTACTCAGATTTCATTGAGGTTGATGAGCTGGAAAACACTCTGTCTGCCACCATTGCGGCCAAAACTGAAGCCCATTTTGCCCGTCATGGTGTTCCAGAAACGATCTTAAATGACAATGGACCTCAATTTATTGCATCAGACTTTGAGCGGCTCTGCCAAAGATACCGGACAAACCACGTCACTAGCTCACCTTACTGGCCCAAGGGAAAGGGCAAGTCTGAAGCGTCAGTAAAAATCGTCAAGCGTATCTTGAAGAAGTCTGGGAAAAGTGGCCTGCATGAAGCTCTCCTTATCTATAGAAACACCCCCCAAGAGGGGCATCTTTTGAGCCCAGCACAAAGGAGTATGGGACGCCGCACCCGTGGCCTTCTTCCTATGTCTAAAGAGCTCTTGTTGCCGAGCGACAGCACTGCTGAAGTAGTCCGAGAAGCCATTGCGACTAAACGAGCTAGGGCTAAACAACACTATGACACAGCCGCTAGTAGCACTCTACCTTCATTAGAAATTGGCGATTTTGTTTACGCCAAGCCGGCCCCTCATCACAAGTCCGGTCCTTGGCTCTATGGTCTTGTGACTGCCATTCCGGCTCCTAGATCCTACATTGTGGAAACGCCTGCAGGTTTAACCAGACGGAACCGGGCACACCTGCGTCTTGCGGCACCGCCGCCTCCTGGTGCCCTAGTACCGAGGTCATGGGTGGATAAGCTGTCCCCCAGTTATGTGCCGGCAGCGGAACACTCAGCGCGTCTGCCACCCACTCCGCGAGTTGCTCCACCTGTCAATCCGCCCTGCATTCCGCCTTCCACTCCACCAGTTGTGCAGCCGTCCGCCTTCAATGAACCTCCGATGCAGACTGTCACGATGGAACCACCTCCGGATCCAGACCAGGCTATGCCTGTTCCATTAGCAACGACCATAGAAGATTCAAGGGTGTGCTCTCGCTCAAGCTCAACTGCCAAGCGGAGCCAAGCAAGCGTGTCTGTGACAAAAACCCGTTCGGGCCGAGTTTCCAAACCGCCTACACGATTGGACTTGTGAACTCCCGTGCAAGCCGTCAGTGACATTAAACTGGTCGATACGAGATACACAAGTTATTATCAATGGGCTTTTCTCTAAGTCTTAATTTTGTTAATTTTCTTTTCTTTTCTTTTTTTTTTTTTGTTGTTGAACATTTGTAAGGACACTTTTGTTTAGGAACTTTGTGACCCATTGTAGCTGTGGCACAAGACTCGTTTGGAAATCACTAAAGGTTTTGTTCAAGTTGTAGCTTCAAAAAAAAAAAAAAAAAAAGGAAGGGAGATGTTAGGGTGGGCCCTGGACCGTGGTCTGCATATGTTAGGGCGCGCACTACACTCTGGGTTGCGTAATAAAGTAGCGTGTGTTCTTGTCCAACATGGCGTCGTGTACTGCTTCTCAACTTACCCAGTCCGCAGTCCGCAGTCTGCAGTCCGAACAGAAGAATCCTTCCTTTCATCTCGCCGCTGTATTAATTGGCGATAAATACTTACCGCAACACTGCCATAATTAACATTTTACATTTCATTTCACATAATGGAAAAGAGATATAATAAACAGAGATCTTTGCTTTTTTCGAAATCCTGAAAAGTTTCACCGAAGCTTGCCACAATGCATGGTAAAGATATTGCAAATGATATTTAATTGTAGGAAAAGAAAATACTCGTAAGGCTAAGCGGGCCATTTTACCGTTGTTTGTTTAGAGATTGGCTTATGAATGCAGGCGAAGCAAAATCGAAGTAAAGATGCTAGCATAACAACCTCGTGATTTACACAAAAAGAGCAGTGTGGTCTCCATCAAGCTTTACGGGCTAGTAAAAAGCAATGTAACTGAGCACACAATTGTAAAATGGTCTCTTATTCAACTTTGATATGGCAATAAAGTCACTGTTTTAATAAGAGTATAACAACAAACCGCAATTTACAGCACTGTCTCGTCTGATTAAGCAGTATTAGTATTTTTCTAATTTAAGCTTGACCGACTTCAGTTCACAAAACAAACAGTGGAGTAATAGGCAGACAGTTTATTTATCATGTGCTCCTGTACATGTTTTCTTGTGGAGGATCATAAATTTATACTCTTAGCTGATAAAAGTCGCGCTTTGCAACCGGTCCAAACGCCGCTCCATTCATGCGCCGAACCTAACTGATGAGTTAAGTGCGGCAGAGGAGCGGCGTTTGAATCAGTCTGGTTCGGCAGGTTAGGTTTGGAGCGGCAAACAGCATTAAATTCGACAGGGTTTGTCGCACTATGCGACGTTGGAGCGGCGGCTGATTCATACGGCGTTCTCCTGATGTGCCGAACCTAACGCATAAATTACTGTAATGTGTTTTTCATATAACGGCATCCGTCATTGGCTTAAAATTAAGTGGCTTGACCAGTCAAGCATGAAGCTTGAAGTCGTCGCTAAAAATACACAACAAAAACTCTTTAGCGTTTCTGAGCTCCCTTTATGCCTTTTGAGTTATGAGAAACGAGACTATGTGAGCGAGTTTCTTTGGCCTAGATTAATTTTTTGCTGTTACTTCGTGATACTAGCCCAGCTTATGAGATCTCCTTTTAACAAGTCTAATTTATCGGGAGAAAACCTGTCTAAATACTGAACACTGAACCTTGCGATTGAATTTGCTTGTCTAAATGTTGCTATAACAGCGAGATATTAGTCATAGCTTTTCTATTTGCACAGAGTTCTTGAATTTAGAACGCATATTTTCTCATTGAAAATTGTTTACCACAAGCTTCCGAATTAAGTTCAACGCAAGTACGCCGTCTGAATCAGCCGTCGCTCCAAAGTCGCTCCGAAGTCGTACTTTATTGAGTTTGGCTCGGCACATGAGTGGAGCGGCGTTTGGACTGGGCCTGAGATTTTAGTTCTCCAAAATTTAGTGCTACTTGAGAAATGAGCTGAAGTTTTAAATGATTTGTGACAATCGACGAATTCTTGGTTTTCACCTGACGTCAGAAAAAACTAAATTGAAAAATTTCAAGTTTTACCTTTATCAGGTAAAAGCCATTTTCAAACATGTATCTGTTGGTCTGTCTTATCAGCTCGGTACACTGCTTTGTTTTCAAAATAGAACACGCTTTTTTCACAATGCTTTTGCCATCGGCATTGTTTCTGGGTAGCATGTTACGTGCACGAAAATATCGATTGTCCTTAGGTTTGCGAGTTATGAGTAACCAATATGTTGAGAGAAGTGCCTATGCGAATGTTTTCAAGTTTAACAAAGAGAATAAACGTTCTGGGAGAGCCAAAGTAAACTCCAGATGTTTCCAGTGGTTTCCGGCCACCATGTCGGAGACCCTCAGGCGGGCTCCAACATGGCGTCTCCATACTAAACACTATAATTTTCAGTGATACCTTTTGCCGCATAACTCGAGTTCGGAATATCGCACATCCTGAAACTTTGGCACGTTGTTTATTTATTACTTTTCTACGACATCTCAACTTCTTGTCTCAATTTATTGAATGGCAAGCGATTTTATTTTTCACTTGCGTGACGTTAAAACCACGAATATTTAACAGATAACTGTTATGTCACCGCAAGACCGTTGCATTGAGAGTGTACATTAAAGTAATCAACAGACTCTTGGCAATTTGTAAATGAAGAAAAGTCGTCTTTGTTGCAAACGCTATCGCATCAAACGTCGAACTTGCTAAGCGGGATGCTAAAAATTACTAGTCTCATTTGTTGGATTAAGTTCTGTGACGTGTGCCAACCTTTAATAGTGACATTCAGCAGAAAGGTTTTCAGTGGCAATTACTTCAAATGGCAAACTGCCGTCACCTGACTTAGCAGTTAAGTCACGTTTGGAGTTCTTGACGAGCGTTTTCAACGTTTTCACGTAAGAGATTTACTTGAATGTATTTTATCCTATGGGTATTTGCATTCAAGAACAGCATCATCGTCTACTAGTCCATCTGGAGGTGCAACTAAAACACCAGACTCATGTAGCCACACGCCAGTCTGGACAGGGACCAGGCCAGCCAATGCAGTGAAAGCTTTTATTGCCATTTCTTCGTTGTCAACACCCCATGCATTGGCACGGACTCTACTCAGATCGTAATCTCCAAACACGCGCGTTGTAAGGGCTTGAGTAACTCGTTTGGCTTTCAGTACTGTTCCAAAATTGCTTGCAGTTAGTCGGCCTTTGCGTGCCAAATGCCATGCTGGATTATCGCGTTGCCCAGTTGTGAGAGCACTTACTTCTTTGATTATGTCCAAAGAAGTTTGTTCTCCCAGAAAACCTTCCGAAAAAATAATTTCTTCAATTGTTTTGGGAGGTAGTTGGGCTGCAGGTTCTGACTCTCTACTCAAAAGCCAGCAAACTCCCGTGAACTTTCCATATCTGATTGTCACAATTGGCGGTAGAGCCACTCCTTGTCTTCGTTTCTTGGTTCTCGGGACAACGGAGAATAACCTTTTTTACTCTCAGGAAGAGGAAACATTTGAGAGGCAGCCTGTACTGTCGCTACAGTCTTTTCACGCCGCCGCTGACATTCTACGTCCGTTCTGCTTAGATTGTGTATTCCGTAAATACAGATGGCAGCCTCATGGCTACATTTGAACTCGCCCCTCGGGCATTCGCATTCTGTGCTTTTGGTATTCAACTGATCGTCCAGATAAACCTGAAATAGTAAATAACGATTACACGTTTCGTTTAGAATATGTTTTTCCTTACGGAATAACTAGACAGAGAGGAAAACAGGAATAACAAAGAGAGGAAAACAGGAATGATAATCACTCGAAGGCACGTGTTGTGCCACTCGACACTTACCGTGACTTTGTAGCTCTTGTTTTTCATACTGGTTTGACTTCACCTCGAATTATTCCTCCAGAATATGTAAAACTTTGTACATGGTCAGATTGGTAGTGATTTTCGCCGCGCTCTAGTGATTTTTGCTCGCCAGAGAAGAAAGAAGCTAAAGAAGAGATTGAGATCGCCGCCATGTTCACTGTTCCCAGGTTTGTTTAGAACTGAAAATTTTGGTGTCATGACAACGTGACGTCACACTTTAGGACTCTATAGGGGCTTGCAATCACTTTTTCTTACCAAGCGCAAGGATTTGCAGTTATGCGCAAATGGGAGATTTGGGATGCGCAGTGGTATGCGCGAGGAATTGTGGTTATGCGCGAACGGAAATATTTTAGGATGCACAGTGATATGGCGCAAGGAGCTGTGGTTATGCGCCAATGGATGATTTAGGATGCACAGTGAACCATGGAATAATTATTTTCACTACTTGCTGTGACGCTTAAAAACGATAGATAATTAGCAAGCGACTCCCCGACGCGTGCTGAAAGATGAAAACTTTATATTGCAAAAAAGTTAATACATGTTCGCGGCGCATCATAAAAACTTTAATGAAACATCGTTTCTGTGGATAGAGATCATTTCACCGTTTAAATCGCCGATTTATGCTGAATAGAACTGAAGATATCATTATTTTCAGTACTTGCCGTGATGCTTAAATCGATAGAAAATTAGCAAGCGACTCGCCGACACGTGTCGAAAGATGAAAACTTCATATTGCAAAATAGTTAATACCTATATGCGGCGCATTATTACAGTTTCAATAAGGCATCGTTTCTGCTGATAGAGCTCATTTCACCGTTTAAATCGCCGATTTATCGGAAGCACCTAACGAGCAAATCAAGCAAAAAAACCTTTGAGGGATATTTCTGGGCTCCTTGCAATGTTTAAAGGCTGTTTAAAGAGTTGTTTTGATCAGCTAAAAAAATTTGATCTGTTCGGATTTCTTAGCTGAAAATAGAAGTGCCTGAAAATTTTAGGGAATAAAATCTTCATTTGAGAAATTGTTAGCTGAACGGTACCTTCGAAAAACGTCTCTGCGAACTATTTGCTAACCCGAAAATGCTAGGCGACCTTTTTAAGAGCCAAACCTGCAAAAATATCTAAGGGACCATTTCCCCCTGGAAATCCATGGTTGCGAATCTTTAAGGTGATGTTTTAGTTAAGAAATCAGTAGCTTTTCGTCGATGCATTATCCGAATGTCTTAGAAGGCGTAGACTCTCCCGAACAGATATTTCATCGAAGTTTCTCGTTGGGTGCCCCTGATTTATGCCGAGTAGAACTGAAGATAACATTATTTTCACAAGAGACGCTTGCCGAGACGCTTAAATCGATAGACAATTAGCAAGAGGCAGGTGCAAAAGTCGCAAAACCTTTATCGTGCAAAATTAAATAGTTAATACATGTTCACGGTGCATGGTAGAAACTCCGATAATACATTGTTTCTACGGATATAGATCGTATACCTACTACCGTTTAAAACCACCGCTTTACGCCGATTAATACAACTGAGATATTTTATTTCACTTCCTCTCCGGGGACGCAAAAGCGGCTCAGCAGAACAGGTCAACAGCGGCACGAAGTTACTGAGAATCTTGGCTCATTATTTATGTTTACCGTGAATGAAAACTTTAGTCAGATTGCTTCATAATACTTAGTGATACTCTTGTTAAAGCTACGAACTTGGATGTGAAAACAATGCTTTTTAAACTGAAAGCAAGTGCTATATTTAGCAGGAATAGTAGCCGGCGAAATGTGTCGCGAACGTGTTCCATGAACGAACCATTTCTTTCTGAACCAAACCTCCTTGGGGTGGGAGAAAGCTTATTGTTCAAAGACAACATTTCGCTTGGATATACTGCTCGCTCTTAAAGCAATAAAAAGATCGTGACGCGGCTTTTTAGCTGTGACACTATTTATACGGCATTGCTAGACTTGATCGGAGTATCTCTCGTGAACTTCACGGTAAAATGAAGTGTATGCTTAGCGGATGATATTCTTTTCTTAAACAGGGAGAAAACCAACCAGTCGTTGCAAGTAGGCAGTGATAATTACTCGACTAGATTAGAAATACGATAGCTTCATTTAAGATGTTTTTACAATATGCAAATTTGGCTGTAATCGAACGGCTCTCGCTTTTTTAGTTTTCCTAACAAAGCTAGTTATTGTTTTGTTCAACAATACTTCACAAAAGATACAGTTAGCGGTGAATAACAAAGAAATACCTATACGTGTGTGCGTATAGATTGCGCATGCGAAGTTCGCTAATTTCTGAGCGGTACTGTATGCCATCATAAATAAATAAATAAACTGTAGTGTTTCACAGAGTATAATGTGACTATAATGTTAAATTCATAATAGTTTCGAGTTGATTTTACAACATTGCAAGTTGCTGTTGGAGAGACAACTGATTTTCAATACCATAATGTTGATGTGACATAGTTTAGAGTACTTAACAAAATGTTATTTTATATATAATTTTATTACACAGTTTTTTTTTTCGGAATCTCTATTGCTCAATGTTGATGTTTAGCCACTGTTCATTTTCTCAGGAAAACAGGTTTTCACAGGTTACAATAATAGCCCCCTCTATGTACCGAAACACATCATGAAGTTCTGCTCAAAGATTCTTTTCCAATTGCCATTAAAAGTATTATTACTTTCGTCTTTTTTTGAGGACAGGGGAGACAAGGCATAACATCAAATATTAATGAAAGCTCAAATAACCCAAAATTCTGAAAAAAACAATGCCACACAATATCTATTCAAACCTAGAAAACTCCCGACCTGAAGACAGTTTCAATTGATTTCCTATCATGACGATACCATTATGTCTTGTGCAAAACAATTCTTCACAGTTCAGTTCATAGGGTAACAATTACCATACTCAATATCGTTCTCCCTTTCGGCAGCATTTTACCATTTAGGTATACTAGTTTTACTATGTATGTTTCTTTTCCTTTTCCTTTTTAATTTTGCATATCAAGTAGGTTATTATTCTATTTTGGTAGTATTGTTATGAAAATGCTGTTCTATTAAAATAATTTTTGTGACAGTGTGTTTGCCAGTGTTTTGGTACGTGAATAAAATACTTTAGAAAGGACCCTGTAGTGTTTCCATTCTCTTGTTTACTTAAGAAACTGAAAGAAGCATACGTTAGCTAAATAATTATACATGGTTTGTTCTGAAGAGTTAAAAAAAAAAACCCCTTTAGCAAACAAATACTTTCGTGACTAAGGAATACGTTTCACTAATTATTTGCTTCAATTTTGTGATTTTCAAATTGACAATAATTGCATTGTCAGCATGCCATCGGTGCCAATTTAGTGCCGACAGTTCATTGATCCTTTCTGGGTGTCAATCATTTATCAGTGAGTTATTTTACTGTGGTGTGTTGGTAAATCCGCCGTTGCGCACACGGAAGTAAAATATAAAATGGCTAATTCCAAGCAACATAACATTTCAGCGTCAACATTTGTCGCTTTCTTAATAGTAGTCTACTTCATGTTTTCGTCTGAAGTTGATGCAGATCTTCTAGTTAATCCTACGTTGATTAAGGAGGAGCTACAGTCTATTGCGACAGACGCACTCGGTGTGGACGAAATGCAGGTAAGCAAAAGACTTCGGTATAACAGATTTGTTTGAGTTGGATAGCGACATTTGCTGTCATACTTGACAATTCGGAAGTCACAAAAGTCCACTTTCGTTTGAATATTACAAACTTCGAACTCAGATTTGCGTTGACGCGAGTGAACGTAAGAGTGTAGAATCAAACTAAGGATTTTCTGGTGTAGCGAAAGATCGAGCTCAAGTTTGATTGATTATTTATGAGCAGTTATAAAATTTCAGAGTAAGCTCATTTTAAAGTAAGCGTGTCGTTTTCTCTTGAAAATAAACAATAAAAACAATTAGCTTGCCCGGTCTTGCCCGCTCATAGTTCACCCTGGTTGAAAAACTCTATTATCTGTTCAAAATAAAAGGGCAAATTTTAACGAGACCTAGCTGATTTCCGATGTTTCAGGAGATTTGTTAGATATTATGGACAGAGACTATTCAGTGATTTGTAAACAAAAAGGAGATGTTTAAACACGATCCGATACGATACCGGCAACCAATGTAGTTGTGCTAACATAGGAGTAATATGGTCATATTTCCTTGCACCAGTGACATAGCGAGCAGCAATGTTTTGGATTTGTTGCAACTTCTTCACTTTGTACTTTGGTAGTCCGAAGTATAGATGATTACAATAGTCCAACCGCGTAGTTATAAATGCATGTATAACCGTCGAGGCAGCGTTCACGTCAAGATATCTACGAATTGTAAACAAATTCCTTAAGTGGTTGATCGAAGACGTACAAACATGATCAGTTTGCATATGCATGCAAGGAATTCGATTTGTTTCTTCTTAAACATGAGTCTACACAGCTGGGCGGGCAACTGGCGGCGGTTGAAAGACGGTGGTAGCAAAAAGTAATATAATTCAACATAGAAGTGAACAAATGACTGACATCGATTCTACAGAAGCAACAAATGTCGCAAATGTAATTAGACAGGATAGGTCCATACACAGGGCCATCCAACAGATCCGTTCCATTTAAAATATGTTCCTCCGCTCATAAGCCCTGCAGGTTCACCTAAAACCTTTTATTATCCTTCTTTTGTTTAGAAATATTTTGATAGCCTTCAATACCGTGACCAACCCATATCAGAAGATAACATCATTAACCTGGCTGCAAAGCTTCGTCAAAGGTTTACGAGAAGGTTTGAAATTGCAAAACGCCTTCAGAGGGCAGTTGAGGAATCGTACTCCAGGACAATGAGCACCGCACCACAGATAGAATGCTGCAAAGTCAATAAATCGACGCTGACGTATGATGCACGGTTTCGTTCTAAAGTGGATCTTAACACTATCTGCCTAAAAATTTCTGGCAATGCTCCTAAAAATCCTGGATATTTAGACGACAGATTTTTTAAGGAAACGAAAGCCATTTCGGAGGAACATTCTTTTGTGAAATGGCAGTACTTCGGATCAGAGGAAGGTGTAATGACCAACTTTCCAACATATGATGACACTGAGCCATGTGACAAATACGATCCTCGTTACAGACCTTTTTATGTGGAAACTGCTACTCCTGAAGCGAAAGATGTGGTGCTTGTTATCGACACAAGCTGGTCTATGACTGGAGACAAATTGGACGTCGCTCAAGAGGCTGCAAAAACAGTTTTAGATACTATGAATCCCAAAGATCAGGCAAGTGATGCTCAGTTATATTTGGAAAGAGTGCAAGTAAACTTTGTTGTTATAGATGAAATCTTTCCCAAATTATTATATACAGACCAAAACTTCCAGGTGCATTTCGAATAACATTTTCCACTGTTAGTTTGCAACGAACGAGGTGCAGATTGCACACGCATTTTCTACCATGATTGCAGCCAAGGGGAACTCAAAGTTGAGGGCCAAAGTGACTGCATATAAATTGGTAGAAATAAATGTCTTCTCGTGGTCTTCATCATCATCATCATCATCATCATCATCATCATCATCATCATCAACAACAACAACATCATCATCATCATTATCATTATCATTATCATTATCATTATCATTATCATTATCATTATCATTATCATTATCATTATCATTATCATTATCATTATCATTATCATCATCATCATCATCATTTATTTGCCTTTTAGATATAACAAAAATTAAAAAAATACAGCACGTAGGTTGTAAGGTGAAGAGACCTCAGGAAACCACCAGGCTTATAAGAGAGGCCATCTCGACATCACAATATTAAGTTAGACTAGACGCCTTGCTGCCATGTACCCATGCAATGATGTTAATGATGTTATCTTCTGAGAAGCACTGGCTATATCGAAATTGAGCTTAAATGTTCTGCATTTTAAGTCGTGCGAAATGTAATGGAATCGATGTGCTCAGGCTATTCTGCCTTCGATTGCTTTTCTTAATAGCTTATTACTCGTACACAGACCTTTAGCACGTAAAATGAGTTGCCGTTGTTGTTGCCGTTGTTGTTGTTGTTGTTGTTTCTTTTTTTTTATTTCTCAAACGAGAGAGACATTTTGAATTTCAAAGTTTGGCGGTGCGTGACATAGAGCCACCCTGGGCTCTGTAAATTTGTTCAAAATAATCCGAGGAATATCTCAGGTTTGGGAAAACGCAATTTTAGTGTAATCTTTATTAATCTCCTATAACGTCGCAATTTCTTGACTTTATCCACTGAATGGTTTTCGAATAATTTTTTTTTATTGCTTCAAGATTGCGTGACAGTACAATCCAAGAGTTGTTTTGCTGGTCAACTCATATATTAGTTTCTTTTATCTGAAATGTACAATAATTCGCTACATGGGTTTCATTCTTGAGAAGACACATAACTCTGTTACAAGAAAATAACGAGAGAATATCGCTTAGTTCGAGATTTTAACTTTATTACACGTTACGAAGTTTCTCAGAGCGTTTTACTTAGGTGCGCTCGAACATATACATTCGTAAACAACAGAAACATTCTCTCACCTTTCTACTCTTGTTGCTCGGACGTTATGAGTTCGTGCTGGGATCCTACTTGGTTCACGATCACGTCTAAAAATACGATGACGCTTCTGAAGATGCTTTTTATCAAGGTGAAGAGTCGATAGCCCCGGTTAATAGCTACAATGTAGCTCCTTTGGCATATTAAACATGATTCTTGATGAATTCACTCCAAACGTTCGCTCCTAAATTGTTGATCTCTCGTAAGCCTTGCAGACCGACCCTTTCCGAAAATGTTTAACGACCTTTAGTACTGGTCTACCGCGAACGGTGTGTTCGTTGCGTCTGTATGTGATTTCATCGCCCTAGTAATCATGGAACCTGACCTACTAGCTTTTTCACGACGACAACTGCTATTGCTGGTTTTCACATGACGTCACTAAAATATAACCTTTAGAACTGCAAGTGAAGTATGATCCTCGCAGTAAATTTTCCAATTTAAGCAATTGGAAAGAAGAAGCCTGAAAAAATCAGGGCTTCAACGGGATTCCAACCCATGACCTCCGCGAATACCGGTGCGATGCTCTACCAACTGAGCTATGAAGCCACACATTGGGAGCAAGGTCAATTTAGTGAGTTCATATCTCCCGTAAGAAAGAAATGATGAAAGTGTATATGAAATAATTCATATTTGAACTGCGGTTATAGATGCAAGTGAAGTATGATCCTCGCAGTAAATTTTCCAATTTAAGCAATTGGAAAGAAGAAC
>CM042756.1:1779844-1790130 GCA_022496165.2 Catalaphyllia jardinei
CTCTCTTACTCTATTTTCAGGGCTTTTAGTGTCAGTAACCCTGCCTTGTTATCATCAGGGAAAGTTTATTGGCGTGACAGGGACAGATATCAATATCGAAGACCTTATGCCTGACATTCTTGAATACATTAAACAAGGCAGGACCACGTACGCTTTTATGATCAACACATCTGGAAGGACCTTAATCCATCCACTTCTGCCAGCTCCAGCTGACGCCTACGGAGACCCTATTTATATGGACATAAGGAACCTGGAACTGCCGGAGTCTGAGTTCAAGGGCATTTTTGAGTCGATGGCAAGGTAATTGGGTCAGTGTGAATACATAAAATAAGATCGGTGACAAAATAGTTGCATCAAGAGGTCCAGATTCCAAGCCTGGCGACTGCATAAACCTTTTTGACTATTAGAGGTTGGTTAATTTTCTCATTACAGACCACGAGGAGAGGGGCGTCCAGCTTCGGCCGGCTGTCCCTCAAGAGAAGGGAAAAGCTCTGGGAATAAGGTTGAGGCTAACCCACTTCTTGTAACTAATTACCACGTCCACAACTCTACATGATACCCGTTCAAAAGGGTAAAAATATGCGAAGAATTATGTTTAGAATTTTAACCAAGAGATTTTTAACTTGTTTATTTTAAAAAGAGGTTATTCAGCATTTTGGTTCAAAATAAGTTAAATAGCCCAAAAGTTACCAAAAAAGTGCTAGTTTTCCAAAAAGTTGCTAGAAGTTGCTCTCTGACAAAAAAGTTGCTCAAAGTCCTAAAAGTTGCCGAAAAGTTGCCGAGCAGAATCTGGATAGGCCTACCGCGAGATATGATCTAGAGAGTTGTTATTTATCCATCTAAAAGTTATTTATTCAAATTCATCCGACTATTTGAAAATTTAAAAGCAACAATTCTCGAGAGTATCACTTCATGGTCTGAAATGGGGCACAAACCTCCAAAGCTAGAAAGGTATGTTCTTAGCCAAAACCTTGGATGCCTCCGGGATGTTACTAAATGACCCTGATATGGAGACAACAGAAGAAAAGGGCTGCCTGCAAGATGTGTAGACTTAAACTCGCATATTTCTGATAGAAAGAGCTGCCGAGTCCGGTGTTTGCTTCAAACTGGCCAGGGGTTCAATATTGCATTTCTTTATTCACACAGTCTAAAAACAAGCTCCTTTTTTTAGCCATGTGGACATTATTCTCGCTGTATAACGATGCCGTTTGATGCAAAATGTCCGCAGCATTTCCCTTGAAAATGACCACGTGAAAAGTGTTATAAACTAAAAAAGAAACACCTGAAATTTGAATCCACATTGAAAAGTAATACCAATGACAAAGAAATTATTTTGATGCTTAGAGGTTTTTGTTGTCTTTACCACAAAGACTAGACCCAAAATATTTGAGCAATTATGCTTTGGAATGTTGCACAGATCCGAAGCAAGAAAACTATCTGGAAAGGTTTTATACATCTGCAGTAGTTACTCGTGTGTAATTTACTGAAATAAATCTTTCTATGTGATTCCTTACATCAGACATATGATTGGATCCAAATCACTTGTTGCAATCCGGTATCTACTTAGAGGGGGAAACATAACGGAAGGAGTGACAGAAATGTATATTAATTCTACGTATCACTGGCGTCCTCTGCATAACACGGAGTTTTCTCTTGGAGTAGTAATACCCGTCTCCATGAAGAACGAAGTGTTAAACTCTTTAGAAATCCCTGTTGGTAAGTAAATTATGGCTCTTTCTATCTATGCCAGCCTACCTGATTGACTGTCTGACTGACTGGCTGGCTTATTGCTTTCTTGAATATTGGATTGTGTGATTAGTTGATTGGTTGATTGGTTGATTTGTTGATTGATTGATGGATTGATTGATTGATTGATTGATTGATGGATTGATTGATTGATTGATTGATTGATTAAATGACTGATTGATCGGCTGGCTGGTAAGTGAAGCTAATTAATTGGATGATTGATTGATTGATTAATTGATTGATTGATTAATTGATTAAATGAATGCCTTAATTGTGCATTTATTTGGTAGCTTTTGTGGATGGTTTGTCCTGAACCTCCTTACTGTAAATAAGTTGTGCTCTACTTGATAGAAGTATAAAACACAAGACTGTACTGTCGACAACATTTTTTTTACCTTCCCTTAGATTTTACCTTTAACTATCATCGAATAGACCTCGTGCCACCTCAGAAAGTTTGTATAAACTTTGGAAGACTAGCAACAAAAGGTAAGAATAAAATTAAACCGCATGAACATTTTATAAAGAAACCACAAATTCGACAGCAAAAATATCAAACATATTTCGGGCTTTTTTTTCTTAAGTCAGGTACTGTTGGATATTTGGAACTGTTTGGAATTAATTGGAACTATTTAGAACTACTCCCCTGTTCCCTTGAAAGTGCGAGATGTGAGACGTTCTGTTCTCTAGTCATCCAACAAAATGAACTTCCCAGCAGCCACAAATTCATCGTAACCATTATTCAAGTACAGTAAAGGCTTAAAAATACGACATGCAAAATGAGTGTTTACGTTTAATGGGATTTACAGACTCCATGACTCCAATTCTGTATAGGACTAATGTGGCTATTCAGTTACTCTGACAATAGCAGCCACTATCGACCTACATCATGTCCTTCGCTTCGTTCCGTCTCTGTTTCATTCAAGTCACGTTTTAATTTCTTACGTAGATACCACTGTTGTAAAATTTGCACCAGATGCCTTCCTGGATCCTTACGAGTATTTTGGTACCGATGAAACGGAAATGACTGTAAGGAAACTAAGTGACTACATCATGGGTCGAGCCAAAAGTGAAACACATTCCAAACTAAGCTTAAGAGGAGGCATCCGGGACACCGTGATTGCTACCTGGAATGCGGAAGCCGTGTGGTTGAATAGCAAAACAGAACTGACACAATACTTGATCAAGAGATACATTGGTACAGCAGATGGAGTGTTCAGGGAAATTCCAGGTGATGTGTTGTCCAGAGGTTATGATCCCCGAAGACGACCATGGTACGTGATATAACATAAGGATGTAACAATCTAGAAAACCGTGTCAATTTAACAGTACGACCCTGTTACTGTTCCAGGAAATACACAAGTTCTTTCAGTCAAACAATAGCAGGCAGTCTGTCACTACACAGCGTACTCACCCTTCTTGCTTGTGTGGGTTTAGCTGGCTGCTGGTCCCTACACCTTCAAGGTACGGTCGACCAATGCTATCCTGCCAAAGAAATGAGCAGTTTGTTAGCTGAAATCGTTCCCCTTTGACCCACCCATCCCCTTAGGATATGGCCCTTGGGGCCATGCTTGTCACCAGCTGGTATTTAGCTTAGAACCCTGGGCTCTCTGCCACAACCCTCCCTGGCGCACGCTCCGTTGGTTTCGAGGCGCCGTTTAGAGTTTTACATCTTTGTCATCAATCCAGATACTACGACGAAAATATAGCATGCTTGGCCAACGCAGGGAAGTCGCATTAGTCACATCGCATTAGTCACATAAGGTTGTTCTGTTATTTTCCTATCTTTCCTATCACTTTTTAAAAAAGAAACCTGGAAAATATACCTGTCATCGTCAGATTTACAATTCCTACAGGCAGATCTCTAAGCCCACCCTCGGGGATGTGCTTTTTGAACGATGAACCAGATGTTTATAGCTAATTTATATAAAAACCAAATCAGTGTGCCTGCTCTGATTATGGGGTCAATCAGCTATGGTTTATTGTGCCAGTAAACTTATGGAATAAAAGGGGGGCGTCTTCTGAATTATTATACAAAAGCAATAGAGCACAAGTTTCTATGGTTTATAGGCTGATATACCGCTCGTGATGTTGGTAGAACACTCGAAGAATTCGTATTTTACTCGCCTGCGGCTCGTTATTTACGAATTCTTCTCGTGTTCTTCCAGCATCCCGCCTAGCCTGGTTTATTAGCTTATAAACCATAGAAACTTGAAGTCTATGGCTTAATTATATCAGGTATTACACAGCATTACGTCATTCGGGATTTCTTGCACTAACAACACCATATTTGGACGCTACTGGAGCTGGAGTGGTGATAACCGCTGCCCGCACTTTGTATCGTGGAGAATCAAGTCGGATTCATCACACAAATGATGAGGTCCTGGGGGTCATGGGAGCCGATTTTCCACTGAGTTATTTTTACAGGTATGGTAATATTGAAATATACCTATTGATTCAACCTCAACTCTAAAGATTCCATCGAGGGCCGCGCATTCAGTTAAGGACGCCCCAAAACTTCCCACGTACAGATTTTTTTAAAACTTTGACCGCATGTAGAAAATGATAAAATTTCCAGTCACTTGAGGTGATTCTGGCCGGAGCCATTACCAGCGGCATATATTTAAGTTGAAGAATCATATAAAAATTGTGTGTTTAACAACAACAACAATATTTACTAACTCACACTTAAGACAAGTTACAGGGGATCGTCATATACATCACAGGTTACTTAAAGAGAATAATTAGGAAATTTATTTAATTCATTGGAGAGAAGAGGTCAAAGGAACCGTAAGGTTTTCGAGTTGACCTCTAGTAACTATTTACAGTTAATTTTAGTTAAAAAAAAATAATAAGGAGCAGCAAGAGGAAAGAGACCAGACCCAGTTAATAATACATATGTTTGATACTATTAATTTAAAATGCTTTTACGTAACTCCTAAGAGTATTGTTTAAACAGTAGATATTGTTTTACTTCTTTGGCAAAGGAGAATGTACTGAGATCTTTCAAGTAAGAAGGGATATCATGCCAGAGGTCAATCGCCTTACAGGCAAACATTTGTTTCCCAGTGTTGGTTCGAATATATGGTTTGCAGAAGTTTTGATTTAATGCGTACCTTGTGTTGTATGTATGTCGGCTCTTGGCATATTGAAATAAGTTATCAAACACGTTTGGTAAGAACCCTTTATGCCACATATGCGTAGATTTTAAAGCATGCAGGCGGTAAACATTATCTACTGTTAAAATGCTTAGAAGGTTTAAGATAGGGAGAGCGCTTTCAGTGTGAGGCCCAGATGTTGTCGCAAAAAAACATTCATCTTAAAACCGTATTCTGTTTAGACTGCAACTTTTGCAAAAGCGTTTTATAAGCACTTCCTCAAGCTATCACGGCATGATAGATAAAGGTAGATAAGGTTGTAATAAATTTGTTTCAATTGATGAATAGATAGATAGTGCCTTAGTTTTGAAATAATACCAATATTACGTGAAACACGAGAACAAATATAGGAGATATGATATTTCCATGATAGTGATTCATCTATCATAACACCTAGATATTTGATGTGATCTTTTTTTCTTAATAGGTGGCACGATCCATCCATAATTTTTAATTTTACTTCCATATTTCCAGAAATTTTCCTACAAGATTTAATTATCATATAATTAGTTTTACTTAAGTTAATAGACAGTTTGTTGACATCGCACCATTCCTTAACCTTCTCCGATTCAGAATTAGTTAGCGTTTCAAGGTCTTTCAAGTCGCAGGCTGAAGCAAAAAGATTAGTATCGTCCGCAAATATCCTGAAAATTAAATTCTTTGAGCAATTTGGTAGATCATTTATATAAAGTTGGAAAAGCAAAGGTCCCAGTGTACTACCTTGTGGAATTCCACAGGTCATCGCTTGTCTTGGTGAGTCTATGTGACCCACTGTTACATACTGCTGCCTGTTTTCAAGATAGCTTGTAAACCATTTTAAGGGAATTCCTCTAATTCCATATGATTCTAGTTTCTTCAACAATATTTGGTGATTAGCCGTGCCAAATGCCTTCGAGAAGTCTATAAATACCCCACAGTTAAATAGATTACTGTCAATTGCATTTCTTAGACTGTCCGCAATTTCACTGACAGCCTGCGCTGTTGAATGACCTTTTCTGAAGCAAAATTGAAACTGAAAAAGGATATCATGCTTTTCAATGTAATTTATGAACTGCTTGTATACTAGTTCTTCAAAAACTTGCGTCAAAGCAGGCAAGGTAGAAATAGGGCGAAAATTGGATGGATCGGTTGGACTACCAGCTTTATCAACAGGGGTTACCTTAGACACTTTTAAACTATCAGGGACAATGCCCTGACACAAAGATTCATTAAATATTAAAGTTAATGTTTCAGAAATATAGTTACATACAAGCTTTATACACAGCTGTGGAATACCAATAGTAGAGTTTTTTTAGATTAATATTCATAATGATATCGTGAACCTCTTGAGTACAAATACCGCGAAACATAAAACTCGATTGAAATGAGCGTGTAATATAATGGGTTGGATCCGTATCATTTCGAGGAAGTGTATCAGCTAGGTTACGTCCGACATTTATATAATAGGGAGTTTACGACACCACGACGACAACGGCGAAGGGAACAACGCTAAACAAAAGAGTTAACGAGCAGAACAAAAGCTGTGCACGTGCGTTATAATACTTAGTACATTTCTTTGTCGTCCTCTGCAAAATGACAACGTGAAATGGCTAAATCTTGCGATGTCTCGAGAACGTAAGCCACGGCGGCTAATTTTTTTTGCGATGGTTTTGAAAGTGATAAACAAAGCAAATAACTTAAGAGTATCGCCAGATTCGTAGATAAAACATATATTGATTTTTTAATCGACGTTGTCCTCAGCGTCGCCGTCGTCATTTCGTAAACTCACTAATAATTGTTCAGTTGGTGGGCAATACTTGCCTTGTCTGTGTAACATTTGTTTTCACAGATAAGCTTTTTAATCGTGACTCCTAAATTGGGCATTTTATTAACGAGAACCCCGATTAGTTTCCAAGTTGCTTTCAAATTGTTTTGGTGAAGGTCAAATTGCGCCCTGAAGTAGTTCTTTTTAGCTAGCTCTTTAAATTTATTCAGCTTGTTACTATACAGTTTGTATTTCCTGATCTTATCCTGATCGCCACTTAGGAAATGAGTCTTAAATAACTTTTGTTTCTTCTTTATAGAGGTCATGATTGCATTTGTAATCCACGGTTTTTTTAATTGCTTTCTTTTTCTATTTGATACCTTCCGCACAGGTGCGTGCAAATCGGATATTTGTTGAAGCGCTTCCGTTACTCTATTCATACTTTCGTTAACATCCTTTGTGACAAGGCTCCTAAAATCGACATTAACTAAAGCATTTATAAACGCATCATTATTAAATTTCGAAAAGTCCCTAATGTACTTAACTTCATTGGTGACAGGGAGTTTATTTGCTATTGAACAAAAAATCGGTAAATGGTCAGAAATATCAGCTAGGCATATACCCGTTGTAATCATCTTTTCAGGTACATTAGTGTAAATGTGATCAAGTAGGGTGGAGGTATAATTTGTTATCCTGGTAGCTTTAGTTATAAGAGGCATGAAACTTAAATCAAGCAGCATGTCAAGGTAATACGAAGTATAATTATCGTCATTATTATATTTCAAAAAGTTAATGTTTATGTCGCCTAAAACAAAGACTTCATGCCCTTTAGTTTTTAGCCTTTCGGAACTGGGCCTTTAATACTTCGTAAAAAGAACCGCGATGACTCGAGGGATGTCGATAAATACAACCAATTAAAACACTCTTTTGTCTTTTTCGTGCTAATTCAATCCAATAGGATTCAACACCATCCTGACATAAATTAAGATCATATCTTCTCAAACTCATTAATTATTCATGCACTGATGACCCAATCAGATTGCTTCAATTCGGTCAGGTGCATGGATCTTGATACCCAATGAACATACAGATCAAGACACATCCGATGTTAGTTCAAAAACTGATCAAGACACAGATCAAGAAACTTGAATTTTAATTAGTTTACATCAGTACAGTGCTACACAATATTCATTCTTAGATACTGTGACATTAATTGCACAGTTGTTTAAAGTTTCCTTTCTGAAAAACAACATCTTTTAAAGCAACAGATTCGTCTTGCTCCTCGCTTTTCTCTATGGTTGTACATGTACTTGTACTTACACAACACTAGTACTTGGACCCAGGATATTTGATACTGGCAAATCTTTCACTTTCTTGTTAGCCAACTTTGTACGACTACCATAGAATCTATTTCGCGTATCCCTCCTTGTAAACTTTACAATTATCTTAGGAGGCGCATCAGCTCTATATGAGGGAATTTGATGAGCGGTAGATATCTCTTCCTTAGTAATCGGCACATCGATCGCTTTCCCAATGGAGGTGACAATATTTTGACACGTACATTCACCACTAGGCTTTATGCCCAAAATTTCAAGGCAGTTTCTGCGTACGTATTGAGATAGTTCTTCTATTTAAGACATAGCGTCCGCGGCAGATTTATTGACCATGCCAAGTTCGTCCTTCGCAGCATTAATACTTTGCATGTGTTGGTGTAGTTTCTCGTTGATTTGTTGAACTTGAGGCAGGAGTTTGTCGTATTTAGCACTTAGAAATTTGACTGCTCTGTTAAGTTCCTCGAAATTTGTCGATAAGCTATCAAGCATAGAATTAATGGGACCAGTTTCTCCCCTTAGAAGCTCCTTTATCTCTTCCAATGTAGCCATATCAGCTTTTAGCGTCGTAATTTAGGCGGAGCGCTAAAACACGCGGCCGGCCACCATAACGACATATGCATATATAGTCCTATTTGATAGATCGTTGCTACATATGTCATTAAATCAGCTAGAATTAGCCTTAAAAACTACAACTTCTAAGTTACGCACACCAGTATTCATGTACCAATTGGACCACATTTGAATAGCATATGAGAAATAATTAAAACTTCCCACGTACAGATTTTTTAGGTTGTTATCTAGTATAATGGAAAGAATTAGAAAAGGAAGTGATCTGCAAAAAAAGGGTGGGGCTCACCTAGCTCCCAACAAAAAATATTCGCCCACAAAGTTAACGCAAAGGTCATCAGCTCTATATTTTGTTAAGTTTTCGACTCGGTGCGCGCGCTTGAAAATGACTTGGCACGCGCGTGACCAATGAATAGCGTGCGCACTAGAGATGCGCAGTAGCAATGGGCGCGAATGTCCTCAAGTCTGCACTGTACAAGGTTTAGTGAGTACCGCTTAAAATTTGGTTGCGCGTGTTCAACTTTAAAAGTGATAAAGGACTTGACCGTAGAGTTCATAAGGTGTTGTGTATAATTCAGCTCGTAGAAAAATGCTGTCAAACGGTGACATTCTTTAGAAAAAAAGGACCAAGACGATCATAAGCGATACGCACAGTCAAGCATGGCTTATTAGTTATAACATCCGGTGAAAGCTAAAGGTGCATGAGATAAAACCGCCAACAATTTGTAATTTCTAAATTTCAATCTGACTTCTGCGATGCAAGTGATGTAGGCTTAACTTCCAGGCACTTGCACCAACACGTGGCTGAATACACCAGACAGTCTTCTTCCATTGGCAAATACTTCATTAACGTCCCGAAGGACGCGTACATACATTTTACTGTTCTCAGGAAGTGTATGAATAAGTTCAGTTGCTTAGTGAATGAAATGGCGCTGCCGGTGAGAGGATCAATTCCATTTCTCGGTGTCCAGTCGGGCTCAATTCAAGCAAAACTGTTTGCGTAACATTGCATATGTAATTATTAAATGTATTAACCTTGAGCGAATTTTCTTGCAGTTTCTGACATCTTTCTGCAGTTGAACTTGAAAATGGTGTCACGATGTCACCGAAACGTTGTTCTTTCTTATCGCTAATTTTTACTGTACTCCATTATATTTTTATTGTTATACACATTTCGGCGATAAAATATGTTAAAAATAAATATATCTCTGATGATGATCAAATAGATCGAAAACGTTTAGTAATATTTAACAGCTTTTAATCTCTTTTTCTCAATGTTTTTATTATTATCTTGAGAAAAGCACTGAATTTTCTGCCACATTTTCTTGTCTGCTTACTGGCATAGATCCATACAATGCGTGTCATCAAGGGTTTTATTATCTCTTCAAAACTATCTGGCAGGTTAATAGCTAAGAACTATCCAAAGTGTGAGGACATACAAACCTGTTCGTGCTTCGTTATGGACAGCGCTGGTTTCCTTGTCATGCACCATAGCTTTATGGACCCTACAGCTACAAAACAAGTGATAGAACGCGTGCATATCGCCGAGAAAGAGAAACACATTGCAGAGGACATGATTAGCAAGGGTTACTTGGTTAAAAAGGAATGCCGAAACCTAGAAGACATAAAAGAACAAGCTTTTTATGAAGTTAAATTACCTCCGTCTGGTGAAGTTGATGCAACAGATGATGTTGGAGTTTGTACTAAATACCAAATTGGAAAAATTGCAGGAACAAACGT
>CM042756.1:1790230-1807793 GCA_022496165.2 Catalaphyllia jardinei
GGCGAAACTATCGCTCGTAGAAAACCTGGGCGAGCGGTCTAATTGTTTTAGTATAAATTTACCGTAGTCCCATTGCATAAAAAGAGCAAAATGTCAAGTACCGCACAGAAAAGAACTGTTTTATTATGTTACATAAGGTCCAGACGTGACGCGCGATGTGCCCTGATGCGTAACTGTTTTCTATCACCAGATAGAAGACGGTAATGTAGCCAACCAAATTCACGGATTCACGATAGACTAGGGTAGATTTATACTAATTTTAATTATAATATAGACAGGACGCTGAGCGCCCTCTGATTAATCAAAAACCCATGTTTTCTTAGAGTAAAAAACATAGAAATAGCGTGTTTTATTGTTTTGGGCGTGTAAAATCTATATCATAAAGCAAATGAAGAAGGCTAACTCTTGTATTGTACTGTGATTAAACACTCCAAACATTTGAAAAAGAGAAATATGTGTTCTCAAATGCCCGTCGTGTTTATACACGGCTTAGGCTTCTAAATTAAAAGGGGATTTTTTTTTATTTGAAAACATGCTTGTCAAAGTACGAGGGGGGTGAATAGGTCCGCGGATCGGCGGATTTGGTGAATATTTTAGCCCGGATTCTGGATCCAGAGTGAAATTTTAACGGATCTGCGGATCCAGTTTTTGAGCCCGGATTTTGGATTTTGGTTGTTAGGAAGTTCGGATCGTGGATCTCAAAGTTCTCCCGGAAATTTCATTTTTTCTCTTTTATGTGCCGGATGTCATGCAATGAATAAAATGACTAGAAATAGCGATTCACTTGCGCTTGACGTGGCCATAACTTTCCTCTTATTTCTTGAATCTGCAAGATTTTCTTTTGATACAGACGTTACATAAATATTTCGTTCATAGTCATCCTCAACGCTAAAACACAATATCACGCAAGGCAACTCTAACAACTGAAGTCGCTTTGTATCTCGCCTATCATCTAACGCGGCAAGCTATTTGCGGATTCGGATTTAGTTGAGTTTTTGAGCGGATCGACGGATTCAGCCATTAATTTTAGCGGATCGGCGGATTTACATACCCTTATTCACCCCCCTCAAGTACGGTTGGAATGACAAGAGCAACTAAATGTACAGCTGTCAGGAAAATTCACCGGATTTGGGACTTATTACTTCAATAAGAGTTCAACCTTTCTGAAGGCTTTAAATCTGCCATGTTGAAGAAGAAAATTAACACTTGATTGTCTTAAATTACAGGAATCTCTTTCAAAGATACAGACTGTTCTCAAAGCTGTACTTGTCCTTCAAATGAAGAATGTAGATTCGTATCTTGCAAATGCCCTTGTATCTCTTCACTAGATTTTCATTACTGTCGCGGAGAGTTCCCCAATAGCAGGTTAGGTTAATTTTAAGATACCTTTACTCGATCCTTTTTTACTAATTTCTCCTCCTCCATCCTCCTCTTTGCGAAACTTAGCCAGTTGCTGTAACTTTGGAGTGATTAAGCCACACTGGGCATTTTGGCTTCCCCAAAATTAGTAATTGAAACACGTTTTAGTCATAATATGTATGTTTCATTACAGTAATCATCTATTTGCTAGATAACGTTTTTTGATATGTAATTTGAACATTAAGCCTATTTTATAAGGTTTGCAATGCCAATATATTTGAGTAATTCAGCAAGAAAATGACTTTTATAAAAGGACCTTGTTACAACATATACTTTAGACAAAGGCCAGGGTGATCAAATTCCAAAGTGATAACATAACTTATGAAAAGGCAATTACAATGACGTCATATAACGAATCGTAGTCATCGTAGTCATTCAAAGGAAACGATAGACAAAATACGAATTTCTTCCTAACTGAAATTTTGAGTGAGCTATCAAAACTATTAAAAGCTTCTCCTCTTCCCCTTCTGCACCTCAGCCGTTCATGGTATGTTTATATTGTAATCAAATTGCACTGTATATTTTAGCCTTCCTATTTGCCCAGCGCTGGCCCCTGACCAGTCAGAAGTTATGTCTCCAAGGAAAGAATGCTCTAAGTTGGATAAATGTTTTGATCCTCACTGCAAAGAGAAAAGCAGTCAGCAGACATGCGATGGAATTGTTAGTTGCTTTTGGTGCGAGAGAGATAAAGATGATATCATATTATCTAAGCCGTATTGTGGTAGTTACGAACAGTGCTTCAGAGGAAAAGAGAGTCCGACCATTGAGGGTAATAGTAAAATTATCTAAGCATCATTTTTCATACTCCAGGCTTTCATCCATGTGTCAATGACCGACTGATTTCATTGGAATGCGTTAGGATTCCACCATCTCCAACCCTCAAGGGGGATGCGAAAAAGAGTTCGGGACAATGAAGAGCTTCGAGAGAACTGAGAGGAAAAAGGAGGGAGGGGAGGGAGGGGTACCGGGGAATTCGAAATAACCAAGTTCGAGTTAACGGGTTTCAATTGTATAAATAATATTTTCTTGCGACGCCCAATGACACAATACAGTGTTGCACCAAGGTGGTATCCCTCAAGGGAACAACGCGCACATTGTTGCTGCAACTCAGTGCTGACTCCCTTTATCTTTTTTCTTTTTTTTTGGCAGACGATGAACCAAATTGTGGCCAAGCAGAAACAGAAGAGATAGGTAGTGGCGATTTGCCGCCTGGTGCCATTGTAGGAATTTCTATAGGGTGTATAATCATCGTGGCTGTGGTATTGGCTGCACTATTATATTGGGTAGGAAATTTGCTTGTTGGCCTCTTCTTTTTATATTGCCCGGCTATGATCACTGCCATCTCAATTAACGGCTGTTACTATTTATGGAACTTAATGAATGGTTTTAAATCTGATAGAAACACAACTGAACAAATCCTCTCAATTCACAAGAAGCCTTTTCTAGGGACAGTTTTAGAACGAACATGTTAAAATCTGAATTGTTGTCATATTAGCATTCTATAATCAGAGCATTTTCAGCGTGACTATCTGCTTATGTTTTACTGAAGCATATAAGACTTCTCAAAGATGAGAATCTTCACTCTGTGAGAGTTCTGAATAGAATGACATGAATAACAAGTGCACACTTGCGGGTTTGTGTTATTTTGTTTTGTTTTTTCGTCAGGTTAAACGACATTACAGACTAATGGGTGGTATGCCGAATAATGCCGAAGTCGACCATCCCATGTCAATTCAAAACCCAATTGTCCCTGACTACGCAGAGATTGATGACATCCCGAGTGAATCTGTGTCAAAGCCTTTCACAAATAGAGACCTAAACACTATACCTAATCCATCAGAACCTCAAGACCAGCTACCAAGTATTCCTCCTACCATTCCGAAAACACCGAGGCCTGGGGCCATACAAAAACTGGCTATGAGTATTTTTCACTCAAGCAATCAACCTCATCCCAGAAAGGCTTCTGTTGACAGTGGAAGCCTAAACGCTTATCCACAAAGGAAAAAACGTCGTAATAGTGAACCACCACCCTTTCCTAGAGTTAGGATACCTTTTGAACTCGGTGGACCGTCTACCTGTCTTCCTGAGGAAAACACGCCTCAGGGGACACACCCGTCGGCCATTTCGGGAGACACAGGGAGAGTCTATAGTAATATGCCGTCTTTTGAAAACACTGACCCATCAAACCATTTTCCTGAGACGGACATGCATCAGACAACAATCCCACCTACTATTTTGGAAGAGGAAGAAAGGGCATATTGCAATGTACAGCCACCCGTTGCTAAAATACCAGTGGAATCACATGATGAAGGGGCTAATGATATCGTCCACGATAATTTATGCTTGGAATCAGTTAATACGAGGATGGTTTCTCTAGAAGCGCAACAAACTGAATAAACAGCTAAAAATTAGAGTTCATGTCTATAATCCACGCTATATATACTCCTACTAAATGTACATACTAATGTTAGCTGCAGAGGTACTGTTGTTACAGAGGTATTCATTTTATAGTGTAGTCTGATATTTGGTACTATAGACGTATCCACCATAGGAACGTATCTGCCTTATCGATATGTCTGCCATAGAGATGTCTACCTTGGGGCAAAAATTACTTTCAGTTAGAACCTTCTTTAGAAAATTCATATGAGCTAAAGGAAGGATCTCATCCAGGGGACATACCTGCTGAACAGAGAGGTTAACTTAAATAAACAACAACAAGAACAAAAAACTACTCAGAATAGTAAGAACTAAACGAGCTCAGTAGTTACAAAGAATATTATGCCTTAGATCGGTTGTAGAAATAATAAAGAAAAGAAGAGGATGTCCTCTGCGCGACATCCGCAAAAATCCTCGCAGCATGTACGCGCGTGTGCCGCAGGCGATGGCGCAATTTGTTCTAACAACAGAAAAATTGTCCCATATCATGGAGACAGCCCAAATACTAGAAAAGGCGTGCGCTTACGGTCTCCGTCCCCGATCATGGCTCTTGGATTGAAATAATTGTTTTAATATCAGCCTCGCTTCCATGTCACAGCAAAATTATCGAAAATCGAATTTCGCAAAAAGTTATGAAAGCTTACCTTTCATGACAGCTATGAAGTAAATTTTTTAACTCTAATCTAAGGGGAAAAAACTTATTTTCTATTACGTAGGGGAAATGACGTCAGACATTCTCGAAATATTTTGTGGTTTTGACCCAATGTTGAAGTTTTGCATAATTATTTTCGTCGTAAGTGGCTACAGTTTGAGCGAAGTAAGACAAAGCCGTGGTTAGGTATGTCCCGCTTTGTATCGCTTACCAAGGCGGCTACAATTAGAAATCAATAGTTCATCGCTTGATTTGGCAGATAATGCCAAGAAAAAGAGAAATGCTTTAACTCATTCCCTTACATAAAACCAAAAAAGAAATAATCTATTTAAGACACATTTTATTCAATATCTTGGCAAGTATTTACAGCAATGCAGTTTACTATATGTCATTTGAAAGGGCTTATGACATACTTACTTTTGCTTTATATTTAGTAGCAACGACCGTAATTTTTCCTTATTGTATTTCATAGATAGCTGCCTAATTTTCTTAGCCGTTGTGTCATCTAATATCCTAATCTCGCCCCTTTCCGGCTGTGCCTATTAAAATTGCGAAATAAGAGTACAGATTTGAATCTATTTTTCTTTTACCAATTTCCTTATTGGGAACATGGTATAAACAAAAATTTAGGATAATAAACGTTCAGTAATAAACGTACTTGGCATTGAAAACCCTCGCTGAGAACAACCTCGTTAACAGGGTCTCTCATCTTACCGCCCCCGGGAGCGAGCGAGGAGAGATCCTGGCACACGCCCGCTTATTCTCCCGAAATCTGGGAGATGACAATTAAATGATTAAAGGGAAGGGTGGCCTAGTAGGTATTTTGTCTATACTTAATCTACGGGAGTGCATGATGTGTTGTCACCAAAATAACCCAGGAACGAGCTGACGCTCTTGTTTCTCAAATGACAGTGACAGTGGAAATCTAAATTGCTGTAGGTTGTGTGGTTCAGTTAAAGACGTTACAAAAAAAAAAAAACCTTCTCAGAAGGTGAATGAAGAATCACACGCTAGGTGCAGGCCGTCTGTGAAGATCTTTGACTCATCTTTACCTCGAAAGGAAATCATGTCTACTGTGTAGGTCTTGTGAACGGCGATAAAACAGTTTTATATTATTCAGAGCCTTATCATTGAAAGTCAAAGTCACTTCGAGTGGAGCAAAAGGGTGAAAAGATTTACGCAAGATTTTTTGAAGTGTCACCGCGCCGTCGGCGCCCTGAACGTAGAGTGCGAAGGGTGCTAGAACGACTCTTTGGGGTCTGCATTTTCCCGTCGTTTCTGACAAACTGGATTTATCTTCGACTGAAAGGGAAGAAAATATGATTTTTATTGTCACCAATAAATCAGTGTACGTGACTCCAACGGTTCGTGAGAATTGTGCACACTTAAGTTTTGTTCACCGAGAGATTCTAAACCTTTCTTTGCTTCACACGTGGTGTTTATGAGAAACACTTACTGCCGTGCTAGGAGAAATGGAAATTATAAAAAGGGTGGATTCGTTTGACTGTGTTATGCATATTTTTACAAGCCATAGATCTGCGTGGTTTCCGATGTTCTGCACGTCGCGACTCAGAGTCTGACCCCCTGTAATTTGCAATGCCCTGCTAATACTTTGTTTAGGCTCTTTTCTACTTGTTGCAAGATTTGTTTTAACGCACAAATTATTTGCTCTAAAGGGACAAATATTAAAGTATTCTGTGAAAAATGATGCTTACTTTGATTCTATATTAGCTAATATTGTGATGCACACTGTGTGTTGCCTCTTAATCACGAATATCATATTTATCTTGGTCCAGGTTTTCCTCAGAGACTGCCGTGGCTTTACTTCGAGAAAGTTATACGTTTTGCTAGGTGCACTGTTATTATTATTATTATTATTATTATTATTATTATTATTATTAGTATTATTATTAGTATTATTATTTTATTATTTTTTTTTGCATCAATTTGGTCGAGCGCATTCGAGATGAAATTACGCTGCTGGAGGTCCACTGTTGAAGTATGGCTGACTTTCCATTAATACAGTGGGTAAGACGGAAACAACAGTAATATATTTTCATTGAACTTGGCCGGATTACTACCTAGGCAGGCCTAAGTAAATCATTTATATTCAAACTGTCTATGTACCTGCATACTAATGAAGTGTCTTCCTGCATACTAATGTGTAATTTATGCATGCTAATACAGTGTCTTCCTCCATACTAATGAGTTCTTAGGTAAATCATAACTATTCAAACTGTCTAGGTAAAATGCGTTCCTCCATACTAAATAAGCGTCGCTCTAAAACAATGAAAACTATGAACTTGCCTAAACTTGCGCGCTAATAGTTAACCCTGATTAGAAAAATCTATTATGTGCGAATTTTAACGCAAGCGTCATTCTTTCATTCAACTTGAACTCGCTAGAAATTTTAGAACATTGTTCGAATTTCGAAACGTTAATCGTGAGAATGCCTTTTTTTTTCACTAGCGTCGATGATTTTCAAACTGCTTTGAACGCTTGTTTAACTGTCCGCAACTGGGAGATGTTGACGGTAGCTGTTTAAGGTGGCCGAAAACAGTTTACAAGTGCCTATGCCAAATTCACCATAACTTTTAAACTATTTATTCTTCGGCGCCCATTTTTTGCAAGAATCAAGGTTAACCACAGAAATATTTATTCTCGCATTTTGACTAGAGTGTGTGTTGTTTCCATGGCAACGGAGCTGGTTAAAGTCACGGCTTAAATAATGGTTTTCGTTTATTTTAAAAAATTCCAGTCGTTAGATTGTTTTCATATTTTGCACACTAAGAATTGACATCAAGGTTACCGCAGACCTTCAGAGATGTCTTCCGAAGAATCATTCGTATGCGCTTCGCTTGTGCTATAACCATAGAAAAGTATATGTCATCGTAAAGCTAATAAAATGTATAATCAGAAGAAATGAACATTTACAATTTAATGGTAGGCGCACGCACGCCTTCAAAAGCAAAACTGACACTATTTGCTAAACTGAATGACCTGCCTTCCTGCTGGCACGTACGACCAAACAAACTGCACAGTGTCAATCAGTAGGTGATAGACTACATAAGTGTGAGGCCTTTTCGATATTCCGATTGGTTGCCCAGAAAATCTATTTTGAAGTTGGCGAATTGAATATTTGCCGATCTTCATCACATGAGAGCGCATAAAAGAAGAAGTATTAGGAAAATTAGAAAAAAGCCTCATACACTTTTCTGCATTGATAACCAAAGAACATTTTGGCCAAATTTCATTAGAATTCGTCAAATCTACATACCCTATTAATTCGCTTGAAGCAAGGAAATCCACGAAAAAATGAAGCGCGAGTTTTAGCCTCCTAAAGTTTTAAAGGCTTACCACACCTCATCAATGCGGCGGTCAACTGAGTCATGCCGCCGACCAATGAAACACAAGCTTCGGAACCCCGAGCGACCGCAACAAAAATATCCCATTGAATTCGCGGAGTTATTCGCGGGAAGTTTTGCAATCGCAGTCGAACACCGTCGAATAGTGATTGCAGCGAAAAAATAATGGCCAGTTAAATCAAGAAGAAAAGCGTCTGTAAAAACATTGAAGAGAAAAGGCACTAACCAGCGAAAGAGAAGGAAAGTTATGGCAACCACCAAAGAACCAAACATCCAGTCAACCGAGCGCGATCCAAAACAAAACGTGTCCGCCGCAATGAATTCGCTTTATTTGCAAGTTTTGTGCTTGAATGTATTTTAATCCCAGCTGAACAGAAATGTCTTTCATAGGTAGGATGACGAATTCTTTGTTAGAAATTTGAAATCTAGTGTGGACAAATCGTCAAACGGGGCAAGCCACCACGAAGGAGTCTCCATTTACATTGACCTGGGCTCAACAAATTCTCGGTTGTCATGTGATCAAAACTAAAAATCGTCTCCATTCAATGAATAAAGTCAAGAATCTCGGATACGATAGATGATTGATATATAAACAACATCGCTAAGAATCAGATATCTGCTGTTTTTCGTTCTCAAGTTATTTGCAGTAGTGTGTCACCCAGATTTACATAGCTTTGTATGGAGACGCCATGTTTGTGTCCTTCGAAGGGAGACAAACATGGTGGCCGTAAAGTAACAGAAACATCTGTCACTAAGTTTTGCTATTAAAACGAAGAATTGAAATAAATGCTTCTTCTAGTGCAAGCACTGTTTAGTTAGCAAAAACTAAAGCGATAACTTATCTTTTGACCTACACGACGGCCTTCTCGGGCCGCCACTGCCATGTCACGCAACGCAAAAGCTTGGAAATTCAAACGTGCTCTATTACAACAAGAAAAACCCTGTCGAGCTAAAATATTGTGAAATATCTAGTTCATATAGGGTCTTTTATCTGATGAAACTGAAAACTCAGAAGGAAGGATAATATTTAATTTTGGAATATAATTACGTCACATTAAAACCAAGAATATTCGCCTTTTTCCTTTTTTCTTCGGCCCGGGCTTCTTATGAGATTTTATCCAAGGCATCTTCTTTCTTTTCGATGAAATCATAATGTAAGTTTTCACGGACTATACATTAAAAAATTCACTGATACCAACGGCCTAAACAACGCGAAACAGCACAATGTGGATTAAATATGCAAATGTTTGCTGCGAAAAATTTAACGGCGCTAGATGTGTTTAATGGCATTATAACGCCTTTAGTTATTTATTAACTCTTCTCCAAAATAGTTTTGCCCCGATATCTCACCATCATTGAATGATTTTAAGCTGTTTTTTTTCACCAAACTTTAAATCGATATTTTAGCTATATTAGGAACAAAGAAAAAAATTTCGCAATCAACACGGTTCTAATAAAATTTTGACGTAGGCGATTTTCGTAATTCGCCGTTAATCGTTTTCTGTGTTATTAAAAATTCAATACGTAAAAATTCAGATTTTTTTTGATAGATCATTGACATGGTCTCTGGTCTATTTTCCTGCCAAATATCTTGAAGTTCTAACGACTGGATCGTTAGAAATTGGCATGTTTCTGCTAAAGCAATCGGTCTCAATTTTGTTGCCGAAAAAAAAAAGACACTCTTTTCTTAAAAAATTGGAGACCGATTACCTTCCTGAACATCGACTACAAAATTGCTACGAAATGTATGGCAAAGCGGCTAGAGAAAGTTTTGCCAATGTTGATCAACAGAGATCAAACAGGCTATGTCAAAAATCGCTTTATTGGAGAAAACATTCGATTGATTTCTGATGTGATGGAATCGTATGAGGAAAAAAAAAACCTGCCAGGCATGTTACTCTTTATCGATTTTGAAAAAGCTTTTGATTCTTTAGAATGGAATTTCTTGTTCAAAGTACTCGAGGTCATGAACTTTGGCCCGATGTTTCGAAAATGGATCCATACTTTTTACTCTAACATCACAAGTTGTGTTATGAACAATGGTCACGCGTTAGACTTTTTCCAGCTCTGCAGAGGCGTTCGACAAGGTTGTCCATTGTCTGAGCTTCTTTTTGTACTAGCAATTGAGGTGCTTGCCCAATCGATCAGAGAAAATGAAAATATCCATGGTTTAAAAATCAATGACACTGAAGTAAAACTAAGTATGTATGCAGTTAATCAACTTCCTCATGTTGAGGTATGACCGAAATTATCTCAATAAACGGGAACAATAACAATAGCCTGGTATGGCTGTGTTTGGGGTCAGCCCCAACCTTAGTAAATATAACAGGAACAATAACAAGCAACTTTGTGTGGCTGAAAATGGGGAAGTGGGAGACAAAGTACTCCAGAGAAACTTTTAAAGTCAATAGCCCCGTGTACTCCCTGATTTTTGAGAAAAAACCTACCCCCAGGGTGGTGCACACAAAGGTATGGAGGAGTCAAGCTTCCTCCCAGGGCCGATTGTCACCATTCCTGGGTAGAGAGGAGGAAGTAATTTGTCCTCCTCTCCGATTGGAGGGAGTTGGGCCTCCACTAACCTAGATAAGAGGTGCACAGGCCGATATGGAGTGGAGGGAGTTGGGCCTCCACTCTGGGTCGGCTGTGACCAATAATTATTGCGGGCCTCCCTAGGGCCCCTAGAAAACTAGATGTATATCCCAGGAGTACAAAATGCCGAGTCTATGGGGGCAAAAGTGTGACGATAGGAGCACTTTATCCCCACAAAATGCAAAGCATTCCCCCATTGACGAGCCACGGTGAAATAGGAAAAAACTTAAATATGTGTTATAAGTGGTCAATGAGGGTCTGGGGAACCTGTGCTAGAACCGAGGGTGGGGTTTTGATGTACCTTTCGAAACACTCCGAGGACCATCGCCCCAAAACCTTAATGAGCCAAGGGGGTAAATTGGCTGAGGCAGCTGTGGTAGCCGCACCTATGCGAAAACTGTGGCCAGCAAATTCACTTGAATCAAGCCCTCCCTTAGAAAGTAAATCTCTGGTCTCACTTGTGAATTTGCCCCGAGTGAGGAAGGAATCAGAGAGAAAGGTAAATAGGGGCCCAGAGTTAGGAAAGGGGGTACGGGACTCTATGTATGCTAACATGGCAGAAATGGGGCACAAATTAGAGTTTGCCCTCCCAATAACAACAGTTTGCCCTTTCCTAAAGGGGTCGGTTTTAGAGACCTTTAGTCGAACCAGCATATATATGGGGGAAGATTTAGGCATAAAGACTAAGTCTGATATTGTAAGGTGGCATTCAGGATTAAAGTTGGAATCGCAAGTAAGTTCCCCAATGCGAAGAAAACCGAAAAAGGCAAGGGTCATAGCTGCCCAAACCATTATGGAGTCTTTGTTGGTCGTGAATTTAACATTTAGGAGGTGATAAAATAAGTTTAAAATGTGCAATGTAATGGGTCTCCGGATTTTGGAGTTGACTCCTTGGGAACGCTTTATCCCACGGAGGATGAGCTGCAAGCGAAGGAAGGCTGACAGGTCAAGTGCATAACCATGGCTCGAATGATAGTGCTTTATGGCAGATAAATAGTTTTTGATGGTACTGTGCTGCACTGAGCGTGCCATGTGCACTGAAAAATCAATCAAAATATCCTCGGGTATAGGAAAGGTGGGTGTTAGTCCCTTTTGTGAACAGAAGGAGTAAAACTGTCGCATGCCAGAACTGTATGTTTTCTTACTATTCTGTGCCAGGGCCATCCCCAGGTAAAATTGGGCTTCTCCACTCAAAGACGGAGTAGGCAGGCTGGGGTGGGGTCTGGAGAGGCACTGAAGTGAGGAGCTAGCTGACGAAAGCGCTCCATCTGAAACCGAGAAAGAGAGTCCGCAATATTATTATGTTTCCCAGGCACATGTACCGCTTGAAAGTAAAAATTGTGTCTCATGGTACAGAGGGTAAGGTCCCTAACCAAGTCCATAACCCTGGGAACTTTAGACCTCCGTGAGTTAATAACCTCTACGACTCCTAAGTTGTCACAGTGAAACTTGATTCGCCTGGATGTCCACTGGTGCCCCCACAAATGGCAAGCAACGATAATGGCGAATAATTCTTGCCAGAGAATGCTCATTCCAGGAGTTCCCAAGTGTTGATGGGGTAACCACTTGCCCTGGAACCAGCTAGTTCGAAAATATCCCCCATAACCAATAGAGCCTGAGGCATCTGTAAATAGAGAAAGGGTATCTGAGGTGTCCCACAGGGAAGATAAGAACAGCCCTATACCATTCACCGCTCAATGAACAAGCTCCACATATCCAGGTCTTTGTTGAAACCAGATGTAAGCTTAATGTGGTGATGGGGTTTTTTGACACCTCTCGTGAGGGCAATCATTCGCTGTAGGAAGGGGCGTCCCGGGGGAATCACCTTACATGCAAAATTTAAAGTACCAATCAGAGATTGAAGCTCCTGCAGGGTTGTCGATCGCTTGGATCGAAACTCGCAGAGGGCGGTTTTAATCCGCTCAATCTTATCCTCTGGCAGCCTGGCTTCCATTTGATGTGTATCTAGAATTATTCCCATGAACTGGAGAACTTTGCAGGGGCCTTCTGTTTTGGCTGCTGAAATAGGGATGTTAAGGGTCTTGAAGGACAAGATCATGCTAGAGAGACTTGCCCGACAGAGCGAAGCAGCAGGTGCAGTGGGAGCGGGAGGTTCCACTAAAAGGAAGTCATCTAGGATGTGGCAGACAAAGGATATAGCACAGTTGTTTAGTAATATCCACTCGATGGCATCAGAGAGCTGGTTGAAGATAAATGGTGCTGAACGTAGCCCGAAAGGGAGCACTTTGTCAAAATAATAATGCCCATTCCAAAACATGCCCAAAATTTCCCAATCTTCGGGGTGAACAGGAAAAAGTCGAAAAGCTGATTCTATGTCAGTTTTGGCCATAAAACAATCAGCCCCAAACCTTTGGATAGCCCTAATTGCATTATCGATGGTGATGTATTGAAGGGAAAAATTATCCTTGTCGATAAAATGGTTTATGCTTGAGGTCCCTGATTTGGGGAAGGACAAATGAAATATGGTTCTGAATTTGTCTGAATGTTTTTTGGGGACAAGGCCAATAGGGGAGACCTGGAAATTCTTAAACGGGGGGGGAATGGAAGGGGCCTATGGTACGCCCTTTGTTCACTTCCTCAGTTAAATTAGAAGTGACGACCTCAGGGTTCAGGGAAGCAGTAGGCAAATTCTTGGAAAAACGAAAATGTCTAGGACCGGAGTAGCCAATCCTAGCCCCCTCCCTCAATTCTAAGCACAGTTTATCAACAAATTCCCTATTGGGGTGGTTACCAAGAGCATGCTGTAAGTTTAAGACATTTACAGGGGTGACAATGCCCCCATAACTATTTGCCACGGTGGCGAGTCCCGGAGCCATGTTGCTCGCTGTGGGATTTCCCTGCCCTTGGGGATGGCTGCTGATCGGGTTCGGAGCTTTCGGGACACCGTATCCCAGGGTGATCCCGTCCGCAACCCCGCTTATTGCACTTGTGTGCATAGGGGCAGGGGGTCCTTGCACAGGGGAAACCCTTGTTGAAGTTGTGGCAAGTACGGAATTCGTTCCCTCTAACTGTACTTGGCGTGGATGAGGGTCCAGATTGGAAAATACCAATATCTTCCTTCATAAGTGAAGGAGCAACAGTAAATGTTTTAAGCCACAGTTGGCTATCTATAACGGACCAGTTAAGGGACTTATTGATGGCAGCCTTTTGACGAAACTTTACATCGTAGATACACCAACCCAGACCCCGGTGATATTTTGCTGCATAGCGAATCAAGGAAAGATATTCAAGTAACTCTGCAGCACGATTTGGGTATTTGCTTATGATAACACTCATATAAGAAGTGAAGGCTGAGGTCCACTCCTCTATACTAGTAATTGAGGTGGCCTTCGCCTTATTTACTTTGATTACTGAGTTCTCTAAGGTCAGCGTGAGAGGTTCGTCATAGAGGGGCTGGATCACGTTAAAGTTTTTCGGCAGTAACTTGGAAAGCTCCATAAACTCACCGCTGAGGGCTTCTTTGACGAGCTTCGCTGGCAGCTCGTGGATAGAATCCGACGTCTGCTGAGATGTGCTTGAGGTTGCTGGTGTCTGTGAGCCGTGGTCGCTCTCTACCACGAGGGAGTTAATTATTGCTTGAGTCGAAGAAGGCAAAGTGACCGCATTCGGCGTGGGAACTTCGGAGGAAGCGGCTTGAGATGACGAAGTGGTACTTGTTGAAGAAGCTGAATTGACGAAAGCGTTGACCGCGGCTTGTGCGGCGGCGGCAGCTGTTTGTTCTATAGTTTCATTAATGGTCGCTTGAACCAGTGATTTTACTTGGGTGAGTTGACCCTCGGATAGCAGCCGAGTCGTTTCGGTCTACAAGATCTTGCACCTGCTGTTGCAGCCGGAGAAATTCTTGCTGAAGCGCGGCTGTGGTGAGAATTGTTTCGCGGCCATCTTGATCGGCGCACGTGGCCATTTCAATGATGTCATTGTTTTCAGTGTTGTTTTCTGTGGGATTTTCCCGGGCGTCCTTTAGCCGTTCTATGAGTGTCGCGCGGGTTCCGGTGGCCGAGAGAGTCAGCTGGCTGCATAGATTCCTTAGGTCCCTCACATACAGGCGGTTAAGGTCGAGATCGGCTGGAATATTGACAAGGTCACCAGCCGCTACGCTTCGTGTCCGGCGCGAGGGCGGCATAATTTGAGACTTTCGCCTTTCTGTTCTTCTCCTGCAGTCGGCTGTCAAAGAACTTTTATGTCGAAGAGCTTGTTTGTCTTGAACTGAATGTACTTTTGCTTTGATCGAAGTAAATTTGTTAGGAAATTTGCGAGATCTTGTCGTTTGCTCGTGAAGAATGGTCACGCGTTAGACTTTTTCCAGCTCTGCAGAGGCGTTCGACAAGGTTGTCCATTGTCTGAGCTTCTTTTTGTACTAGCAATTGAGGTGCTTGCCCAATCGATCAGAGAAAATGAAAATATCCATGGTTTAAAAATCAATGACACTGAAGTAAAACTAAGTATGTATGCAGATAATCTTACAGCGTTTATAAAGGACAAGCGTTCGGCCAGTCAATTATTCAGTCTTTTAAATGATTTTGGTACCTGCTCAGGTCTGAAAATAAATTGCTTGAAAACAGAAGGAATGTGGCTTGGAAGCCTAAAATACCATTTGGGCAAACGCGCTCCATTTAACATCGCATGGCCGGAACAATATGTAGCTGCGCTAGGTGTCGCTTTCGCCTATGACTCCACCACTAGTTAAAAAATCAACTCCGAAGAGAAGCTTGTAACGCTAAGAAGATTTTAAATCAATGGACGACTAGGAATTTAACTCTCATAGGAAGAATTTGTATTGTTAAGACACTCGCAATTTCTAAGTTAGTTTATAATACGTCTATTCTCAAAGTGCCTCCGAACGTCGCTGAAAAAGTTAATGATATTTGCTTCAAATTCGTCTGGAACTTCAAGCCCGATAAGGTAAAACGTCAAACATTAGTACTTCCTGTGGACAAAGGCGGTCTTAATATGGTTGATTTTACCTTATTAGATAAATCTCGTAAAGCAGCCTGGGTCAAACGCTTTTGTGAAGCTGAAGGTAGTAAATGGTGCTCCGTCTTCTCCTCTGTTACAGCTCAATACGGGGGTCGATTTATCTTTGAATGCAATTTTGACACACGCGACTTAAATTTGCCCTCACGCGTACCAAGCTTTTACAGAGATATGCTGAGTGTTTGGCAGGAGTTGCACTCTAAGAACCCCTCCTCGACTATGGAATATCTACACGAAATTATTTGGAACAACGGTTTCATAGGAAAAGATGGGAACCAGTGTTTTACTCGTCATGGTATAGAAAAGGTGTGACATTCACCATCTTTTAAACGAAAGAGGAACCTTTTTATCGAGACCCGATTTTCAAAGAAAATATGGTTTGTCAGTGAACTTTTTAACTTATAACGGTATTCTTGCTGCGATCGCTGGTGAATGGAAAAAATCAATTCTTAATTCAGGACTTCTTGATAATCGTGAGGGGAACAACCTCACGTCCGCGAACGTCACGGCCAAAACTGCCCGTAAAATGTTTGTGCTGAAATTGCTTAAACCCCCGAACATAGAAAGGAAACTAGTAGAACTAAATATCTCGACTAAAGCTGTCTATGAATTACCCTTCAAGCTAACAATGGAAAACAAATTTAGATGTTTTCAATATAAGGTGGTACATAACATTCTACCTACTAACAGCAATCTTTAAAAAATTAAATTGAGAACATCTCCGGGCTGTGATCGTTGTAGCCACCCTCATGAGAATTTATTTCACCTTTTATATGAATGCCCCAGTATTCAATGTTTTTGGCAAAGGGTAATTAGCTGGTGGAACGAAAAGAGATCAGAAAATGTCACCCTAAGCACTTTGGATATTTTGTACGGCTATAAGCCTGAATCAAATATTTTTCAAGCCCTCAATCATTATATTATTATTGCGAAGTACCCCATCTTTCTCTCATGGTTAAATAAAACCTCTCCAAGTTTTGGAATTTTCTGCGTTTTACTTAATGAAAAGATTCTTTGTGAACATACAATTGCTTTAAAAAATAACACATTGGGAAAATACAGAGCAAAATGGGGAACACTATGTGCATGAGCTGTGTCAAATATCATTGTCCCAGGGGATGTGCCACTCCTACTCTTATGTCTCTATTTGTAAAATAATTGTAGTCTAAGTGTTGGTATTGTAAATTAAAGAAGTAATTGTATTGTTTTGCAGGGTAATTACTACTATACCTCGCTCATATGAGCAGTAACCAATCAGGATCCGAGAAAGACAATAGGCTATTGTTTTGAAAACAATAGACTCTATTGTTTTCCAAATCCAAGATGGCGGAGGTTATTTTCACCCAATAAGTAGGTGAATTAAGAATTCAAGATGGCGGTGCCCATGAAAGTCGGCCATGTTGGAAAACAACCCACCAGCTTCAACGGAGGACTGGAATCGGTCTTACAGATTTCCATGGTGACACAAATCACAACAGGCTTTTCGCAAAAATCACACGCAACTTTAAAATTCACGTGACTAACTTTGATAAATAGGAGTTTGTTTCGGACGAGAAAATGGCCCACTGGACGCGAAGTCCTGGGATCAGTCTTTTCATATTTTTCCCCTCGGATTCGAGAATCAATCTACACACATGTAAATCAAATGAGAAATAATTGTATTTTCAAAATCCTAATTCTTTACAAGAGGGACCTGTGTCCAATTTGCAAACAAGGTGTGTGCACTTCTAATTGAAATACATCAAGTGGAAATGCAAATCTAAACTCGTTGATCTCAACTGTTCCCTTGAGAAAAGCATCATTCAAAAGAATCTTTAACAAACAATAGACATTTTAAGCCATCGTTGAAGAATTAACATATTGAGTCAGAGATGAAACGTGTAATGAATTAAAAACCGAGGGCACGCTTAGAAGCCAAACATATCATCTAAGGTATTTCAAACAAACGTTCGCGCTTGAAGTAAAGATCAAACAAACATTGCAAATCGCATCGCTCCTGATTCATCAGCCGCACAAATTATAGTTCGGTCTAAGCGGTTCTCAAATAGTGGCAAGAATAATTCACTTACATCAACCATAGTCCTTTCAAATTCCTCCAAAGCGATGC
>CM042756.1:1807893-1833072 GCA_022496165.2 Catalaphyllia jardinei
GCATCGCTTTGGAGGAATTTGAAAGGACTATGGTTGATGTAAGTGAAATATCCTTGCCACTGTTAGAGAACCGCTTAGACCGAACTATAATTTGTGCGGCTGATGAATCAGGAGCGATGCGATTTGCATGTTTGTTTGATCTTTGCTTCAAGCGCGAACGTTTGTTTGAAATACCTTAGATGATATGTTTAACTTCTAAGCGTGCCCTCGGTTTTTAATTCATTTCACGTTTCATCTCCGACCCAATATGTTAATTCTTCAACGATGGCTTAAAATGTCTATTGTTTGTTAAAGATTCTTTTGAATGATGCTTTTCTCAAGGGAACAGTTGAGATCAAAGAGTTTAGATTTGCATTTCCACTTGATGTATTTCAATTAGAAGTGCACACACCAGGACACAGGTCCCTCTTGTAAAGAACTAGGATTTTGAAAATACAATTGTTTCTCATTTGATTTACATGTGTGTAGATTGATTCTCGAATCCGAGGGGAAAAATATGAAAAGACTGATCCCAGAACTTCGCGTCCAGCGGGCCATTTTCTCGCCCGAAACAAACTCCTATTTATCAAAGTTAGTCACGTGAATTTTGAAGTTGCGTGTGATTTTTGCGAAAACCCTGGTGTGATTTGTGTCACCATGGAAATCTGTAAGACCGATTCCAGTCTTCCGTTGAGGCTGGTGGGTTGTTTTCCAACATGGCCGACTTTCATGGGCACCACCATCTTGAATTCTTAATTCACCTTCTGATTGGTTGAAAATAACCTCCGCCATCTTGGATTTGGAAAACAATAGAGTCTATTGTTCTCGAAACAATAGCCGATTGTCTTTCTCGGCTCCTGATTGGTTACTGCTCATATGAGCGAGGTATAGTAGTGTAATTTATGTAAATTGCAGTATTGTAAGTTATCTCTGCTGTAATTTGTAGTTGTATTGTTGTTGTAAATTAGGTTAGGAGATGTACAGGTGTAGTATTGTGAAAAGGTGCTCAGCTGTGAAAATCAACTAACTTTGCATAAAAAAAAATCGGTCTCAATTTTTCGAACAACTGCGTATGCGTTGCATTTAGCTTGGTTCTTTCGGTAACAAACAAAAGCTGAAAATTTCTGGGTTCTTTGCATCGTTACTTTTTCTAACATATCTTTGTGACTAAAGCCATCAATACACACGCGAAAAACCATAGGACCAAAAAGTTGCCCCTTCTGCCCTTTTGTCCTGAATGGCCTCGTTTTGTCCCTCAAAAGTCCCCTTTGTCCTGTGTTGTGGCGTTTTTGTCCTGTGTTGTGTCCTTTTTGTCCTTCGCATAAAAGGTTAAAATTCGCTGGAACTGTTTTATTTTTGTTGAGATCTCGAACTGTTAACATGGCTAAACCCGTGTGCCGTGATTGCCCAATTCCGAATTGTGGACCAAAATATCTCGTTAGATTGTCTAATCATCTCACAGATGTTCATGGATTAGATTATATCAATCAAAGGAAGTGGTTACGAGAAGCGAAATTACAACCCAAGGTTAGAGTGATGATCTATCCAGCAAAGAGGAGCCAGGTATTAAAACCTTCAACAAGTGAAACACCTCTATCAGTGCAGGAAGAGGAAAAGGATACAATAGTTCATCAGTTATCAACACCAAGAGGATTAAAAAATTCCCTGAAATCTCTACCAAGAGGGGTAAGGAAATCACTGAAATCTCTACCAAAAGGCGTCAGGAAAAGCAACCAATAACATCAAACATTATAAAACAACAGCAGATTCAGTTCCCGAGTGGCTCACTTTGTATGGAGACGATGAAGGGCCGAACACAGAGAAGAGAGCTTAGTAACCCCGCTTGCAGTACCAGTGGCTAGTCACACTAAACCGCGTCCCATAAGCCTCACATTTTCACTGCTTGTTGCAAAGACGGCAATCCACTTGCCGTTCAGTTTGCTGTCAGAGCTAAGTTCGTGCTGTTCAAACCAAAAAAAGGTCTTGGAGCGACGGTTATTATTACTGCCTTCTTCAACGAGGTATTGGATATTACGAAGACAGTGAAAACTCTCAATCTAGCCAAGAAACGGATTCTTCCCAAGAAGTGACAGAGCACTTAAACCCTTAGTTGCGCATATTAGATGGAGCTCAGGAACGCCACGAGATTCGGAAAATGTAGCTCACCTTAAAACGCAGAACGCTCTACTTCCTCTCTACAGAAAAGAACTGAGAAAAGTACTGTTAGAATATCTGCAGTGGATGCGAGCGATGAAAAAAGATTACACCTTCCATAGTGGCGGATCGAGACCTTGAGCTAAGTTGGGGAGGGGGGGGGTCTTGATTTACTTGCCTTCCTGGCCTTTTTCCCTTCCGTCATTTCTTAATTTTTTCCCCAAAATAATGGGAGGGGGCGGGCCCCCCGGGCTTCTCCCCTAGATCCGCAACTGTTGCAAAACGTGATGGAAACCCAAAAAGATCTCAAAGATACAAATGGATTTGACTGGTTAGAATCCACAGAACTAGGCATCGATAAGCGGAAATTCTTGCTTAATCGATTGTTTGTGAAGCAACCGATTCCACAAGATGAAGACTAAAACTGCTGTGTTTTGTTCTCAATAAAAATGTATTTCAAACCGATATCTAGTCTGTTGCTCTATTAGAGTTTTGTTTTTTTATTTCTCTGTTTAGGGGACTTCAGTCTTATTATTCATTGCATCCTAATTTCCTGATTTACTTTGTGTTAAACATTTCGTAGATGTTTTAATCTCTGTGTATCTGAATCATTTTTTGTATTCACTATTAACAAGCATTAAGTCTCTTAAGAAAACGTGTTGTTCAAAAATATTTATTGTCGCGGGTTTAAATTAAGCGCTATGAACTTCTATTGTTGTAATTTCAATAGTAAAGCTGTCCCATGAGCTTTTCCGCTGGAGTTTGTTTTTATTGCTTTGGAAGAACGCTTATTAGTATGGAGGAACGCATTTTACCTAGACAATTTGAATAGCAATGATTTACCTGTAGGCGCCTCATATCCACATTAGTATGCAGGTACCTAGACAGTTTAAATATCAATGATTTAAGTATGCAGGTACCTAGACAGTTTGAACATTAATGATTTACCTAGGCCTACCCAGGCCTACGTAAGCCTACCTAGGCAGTAATCCGGCTAATTCCCAACATACATAACTACTAACACATCAAATGATGATCACAGTAAATTGCTTCGAGCTACACTTGCTGAACCTTTAGATGAACGTTGGAATAGATACTATTTGAAACTTCACCCTGAAGGCTAAGTATTATTAACCATCGCGGGTTATGTCAGTCACAGCGCAGCGTGATAGATCGACGACGAAGCCGAACGCGACGAATTGCCTGATTACAGAGGACACCTCCCTGGTGTTTTCAATTGTCAAAGTGGCACGTGACCAGCGTGTGTCAGGGTCTCTCCTCGCTTGCTCTATGGGGTGGTAAGATGAGAGACCCGGAGGACTAGGTTGCGTCGAGAACTCCAAACAATTAACCTCGGTGCTTAATCAGGTAACGGCAGCCGTTTGCCCTTTGAGGTAATTTACGCAAACACCTCGGTGCTGACTATTGAAGGTTGTTGCAAGTCACTCAACTAATCTAACAAATGGTCGAGTAGTTTTTAGTATCTCATTCCTGTCACGTTATTTTCGAAAAATGAAGACAGGCATGCAATAAAGTATAAGTTAAACTACGAGATTACGAACGATTAGAAGATGGATTTTCAATACATGCAAGCAGACCACGCGCGCATCTCAAAACGAGCTTTAACAGAGAAAACCCCCTAAATTGGCAACTCAAAGCAGAGAAAAAAGCCGATCAATGGTACACAAAAGCAAAGTGGCCAACACGAAGAAAGCTGAAAATCCCACTCGCACAAGCCAACTACTAGCTTTCAATCTTCTCATCTTCAGTGCCTCATCTCACTGAAATTCCTTTCGATCACGTGATTTTGGAAGACAGACAAAACATTTTAGTTTTCCTGCCGACTTAATGTGTGCAGCTTCGCACACACAAAAAATGATTCACATTGTACAGAAAAATCAAAATCACGCCAGCAGTCGAATGCGTGACCAAACATTACCACTGTGGTTAATATTAGTTAATCCCTTCAATTCGAAATGTCCGTATTACTAAAGCACAATGCAACATAAATATGTTCGCCTTAGCTCAGATATGATATCTTGACTGTCAAGCAAATTTTTTTCTCCGTCATTTCTTCTATGGCTTCCGGTAGGTTTGTAAGACGAGAAGCTCCGAACCGGGCATCCGTCTACATGGTAAATTTGAATCACAAAAAAAAAATCGAATTTGCGGAATTCCTATGCAACCTGTACCTTGGTGGTTCGTTGTATCGAGAATCACTCAACCTGCTTTGACGCAGAAATTGCCAATAAGTGAGAACGAATAAGCCGCCATCTGCGATCGCTTCGCATTTTGTGTATGTAGCAAATTCGTTGCACTGGGTAGGAGTGGGGATTTTTGTAAGCTGAGCATCTGCCCAAACAAAAAAAAAAAGCGCATTGGATCTCAGTACTGGTTCTACGGAAAACGAAATAAGAATTACTTTTTTGCATATTTATTGCACACTATTAACCCTGCAACAAAAATGTTAGTTTTTGAGATTCAACTTTGTCTACTTTTCCGAGAAGACACTAATTTAATTAACTCATATCCAATAAAGTAATGAAAGTCCTTTTTCTCCCGAGAAGTTTGTCATAGTAAAATCATAGCATTTTTGTGTTTCGTGTTCATTTTAAACAATAGTTGGTAGTCCTGTAAATTGTCCTCACAATCGACGGGACCATATAGCAAATTAGTGAATAAAGTACCGTTATTGACTTGTGCGGAAGATATAGAAAGTCACAAGTCGCTTTAGTCTTTAACCGGGTTAACTGGAGAGCAAAAACGCATTCTTCTGAGAGCGGTCAGCAATCTAGTCATTTATCCCTTTCATTGGTCTGAGCTTGGCATCGGATGGCGAAGGATTTTTAAATCAGTGGCGGATCTAGGGGAGGGTCCCGGAGGGCACGCTCCCTTTCCCCCTTATTTTGGGGAAAAAAAGAAGAAATGACTGAAGGGAAAAAGGCCAACAGGGCAACTAAATCAAGAAGGACCCCCCCCCCCTCCTTAGCTCAAGGGGTGCTTACCATTTGTAAGAATAAACCGGTTAGGACGAGCGTTGAATAATGGTAAGGGTTTGTCCAAAATCAGGAAACCAACCGAACGAAATGGCACTTACCATTTGCAACTCGATTTCCCGTAATTGTTTTCGGCTGATGAGAGACTGGAAGCTGGAAGGTTTTACAAATGGTAAGGGAATTTCCGCCGTTCCGTTCTGAACGGAAAAAGAGGAGTACCTCTGAAGGTACTCCACAATTTCCGAACGGAATTTCCACAAAAATTACCTTACCATTTAACTTCAAACCGAAATTTCCGGATTTTCTGGCCAAATGGTAAGCACCCAGAGTCTGGATCCTCCACTGCAACTTGCTGGTTTTCAGATGACGTCACTAAAATTCAAACATCGGAACTATTGATCCTCCTGAGATTTTCGTGATGTGTTAGATCAGCTAAAAACTAATATTCAGACAAGTTCCCTCTCCGAATGGGTTCTTGGTTTAGCCATAAACTACGCTTGAAATTCTAAGCTTTTGCATGACCCGGCATTTACATGACGGGCGCGAGAGTCGTGATGTTGTTTAAAAAAGTGACTTATTTCGGGAAATTCGGCTATCTGAACAGTTCTTGTATTAGAATAGAGTATTACTGTTACGTTTTGGAGTTCCTCGAGAGATAAATTCACGCTTTTGTAGCAAAACTCAGTGACAGATGTTTCTGCTGGTTTCTGGCCGCCATGTTGGTGCCCATCTAGATGGGCACCAGCATGGCGTCTCCATACAAATCTCCGTTTCTCCGCATATCTTCCATAAGAAAAATTGCTGTGATCTGAATCTTGACAAGAGTCTTTGCATATCTACCTTCTTCTTTTCCCTGATTCTGGACTTAATCTATTGAACGGTTTTGATTTTTTTGTTTTGGTCTATTTTGAATGGCGTGACACTGAAAACCATGCAGAGGTCCAAACGAGATTCCGCATCACAGTCAGGGTGTAGCTAGGAAATACAGGCATTCTTGTTCCTGTGGGTTCAGGTATGACTGAAGTACTCATATCAATACCAGTAAGGCACAGGTAGGCTTCTTTTAGAGCGGTTTTAACTTGAGTACATAAAGTGATTGGTCTGACAAAAAAATAATCTCTCCTATCAGCCGTAATCGAAAACATAAGAATTCGCGGAACGCTGAACAGTTGTTATGTCAAAAGATATTCATCTCTTCTACATAATGTGTTCCTACTGCTCTCTTCCTTTTTTTTCAAACAGATACTCAAATAGCTTGTTAACTTGGCAATAGATAGTTTTTGCCAACAGACCCATGGGGGACAAAATTCAGAAGTGTGATTCTACATTGTACTTTCAGTATTCTTTCTTATTTTTCGATTGGACATTCAAGTTTTCATTCCCTGTGAATCTTTTTCCTATTCAAAATTGTTTTTCTTTACAATTAAACTTCCAACATTGTACTTCACGTAATTCAACATGCAATTTCCTTCTTTTCAATATCCATCCCCAACCCAAATGTAATGAAAACATCGTGTCCTGAACAAACTAATTCGCAATTCAACTTTGTAGTTTAGGCAATGGAATATTTCAACGTTTTGATATTCAACACGTTGTACTTTGTCGGTTTTACGTTCCAAGTTCCTGCTATTCAACATTCAACTTTGTATCATCCAACCGCAATCCAGAAATTAACGAAGGAGCGCAGGCTCGCTAACCTCATTAACGTGAGTGAAGCCAGCGAAAAAAGGCTTTGATTTGCTTACACTGTTCGAGTAGGGTTAGAGTCTTCTGTTCGTGTTGCTGAAACTACTGCCAGATTTCATGATGAGTGATCAATTGAACGAAGTGCGATCTGCTCTTTTGAAAGTCGCCGATCGACTTTCTGCCCTTCAAAAAGCAAGTCCACGAGGTAAGATGCTGTTAAGACCACATCTGTGGAATAATAATTAGAGGTCATTGTCATGCAACAAAAAGCCCCATGTAAGTTATCCGATAAAACTAAAACTTTTAACGGTAGATATTCATTAATTCTTAGGTAGTTCAGAAGCTTCTACGAGCACATCTGTTGTTGCGGAACAACGGAGGCTCTTTGGGTACTCATCCAACGGTCCAAATCGGACAAACAAGATGGGCAAAGGCCCAAAAACGAAGGAATCAACGTGCACTCTAAAAGTCGTGTGTTTGTCCTCGAAGAATGCACAAAGCCCTCAATCTTCTGTAAAAGAGAGGAACTACCTCTCTAACATTGGGTTGGGTGACAGCTCAATTACCTTCCCGGCCCAGGAGCATGTTTACAGCAAAATTTTGGAAAGCTTCCCAGCGTTGAGCAAGACTGGGGGGTTTGAAATTTGCCTTTTTCAAAGAGGTCGGGGAGAGGATGCTGGGTTTCACGTCATCAATCCGCCACATATAGCGACCAGACTAAAATAACTGGCAGGTCAAGTAAAAATCTACATCCGACCAATACAAAGAGATATTGATCCTGTTCCAGAGGATATCATCACTCTGCCAACAGAGGTGCCATCACACCAACTGGTAAATATTAACTTATTATCATAGCTATTGTTTAACCCTTCGAAGTTTGCCGAGTTCCATAACCATTCCCTCTACTATGGTATTATGTGTTCAATTTATGGAATTTGACTACTTAACAATAATAATTTGTTAGTAGTCAATTTCATAAAATTCAATGAGCTCCAGGTCTAGCAATAACGGTACATGTACATAACAACCAAATGTTTTCACGATTTGCGAGCCAGATTTGTGGTGTATTAGAACATTTAACAATCAAATACCCAGACTGGTAGCAAATCCAGAAGCGTTTCCTTGTTTATAAGACGTGAAGCCTGAAAGGCCTTCATGTCAGTAGGCCACGAGGCAAAGCTGAATGGGATTTTGACCTGTGCACCTTGGTTCAGTATCGCCCAATTAGTAGGACAAAGGAGAAAATTAAAACCTTAAGAAATACTAGTTTAAAAAAATAGTTATTTGAGAAAGTAAACTTAGTGTTTTTGCTACTAGGGGACTTTATTGAAAATAGACCCCTAGTAGCGTAGCTAATCAAAATGCAGCATTTGCAGTAGTCTACCATTTGTGCGATTCTTCCAATATTATATTATACTTATTTACTTTAATTTATTAATGAATTCATGTAAATATCTTTCAAGTAAGCATGCTTTTTTTTAAAAAAACTTGTACAAAAAAATAGCACTGCAAGTGGTTTCCTTTGAATTTCACCCTCTCTCTTAGCAAGTTTTTTTATTAATGTGTTGTTGCTGAAAGATTAAATTTATTCCTGCATGCATCTATTGCTTCTTAAGATAATAAACTTTAACACGCAGGAAATAGTTGTTCCAGATATACACGTACCAAAAGTGGGTTGCTTTGTCTGTGGTCAAGTCATTCGTATGGACGAAATAACTCAACACCAAGAATCCCATTCACCTGCAAAAAATGGTGCACCGGCAGCAAAGGTATGTTACATACACCAAGCATAGCTCTACTTGTTTTTTGGTATTGATTTTGTTAGAACTCCAATGCTCCACTGTTTGCAATGAACAGTGTAAGTGTCGATAGCCACCATCAATGAATGTTTCTTGTTTTGCACTATATTCCAGAAACAAAAGACATTGGACTCGATGGTTTGCAGTACAAAAAATCTCTCTACCCAGGACTCAATGGCCAGTGTATCTAGTCAGTGGTATGTAATGTGATATCATTACAAGGAAATTGATAGTAAAATTCATTTCTTTGATGCTAGGAAACATGTTGGTTTTATTTTTTCAGTAGCGGCCTTGAACCCATTACACCTGGGTTGAAACAAGTCAAGGAAATATGCCCAGATGCATCAGATCTTGAAATACAAGGTGCTTTTGACGCCTCCAATGGAAATGTCAATAATGCTGTTGGAAAATTGTTAGGTTATTTATTTTTTTCTTTTACATGTACTTTACATTAAAAAAAGAAATCCCAGAATCGATTTAGACGAGGGGAGTTGGGATTATGTGCCTGTAGGTAATGTGTTGATTATTTAACAATCATTTGCCAGAACAACATGTCAACAATGTCCGTGCATGTCTTCCATGCTCCACTGACAGAACCAAATCTTAATTGTCTGTTTTCGTTTGAAACATAAAAAAATTGTATTCAACTTTTTTGTTTAGAAATGTGAGCCACATACTAATAGTTAGGCATTCTGTTATGTATCTCAGGTTTGTCATCGTTACCCGAGATCATTTTTGATGATCAAGATGATGTCAATGATGATGTAAGCGATCTTCCACCTGTACTTGGTGTGGATTTGGACGAGAGTGACAAATGCCCTGAAACAGCACTGCAACTTCTCAAGACATCTGTCATCCAAGATGCCCTATTTAAACAAAGCATTTCTGTGAGTAGAGTGGATGGAGTGATGGAGCTCTGGAAAGAAATTATGGGGATTTATGAAAATCCAAATACAAATTTTAAAGTTACCCCCAAAATCCGATTCGAGGAAGAAAAAGGAGTGGACAGTGGTCCTCTAAGGGAATAGTTCGTTGAAACCATCAGAGTTCTTGATGAGGGAATACCAGGAAGTACAGGAAAGCCTCTTCTGTTTTTGGATGGGCAGAGTGATCATCGCATTCCATCACATGATCATTCACTGAGGCTTACAGGAGCATACAGAGCAATGGGGCGGATCATATGACACTCCATTCTTCTTGGAGGTTCAGGGTTGCATGGGCTTTCACCTGCAGTCAAGAATTACCTGTCAAGTGTTGCAGATAGTGACAACCCTCCAATACTAACAGTAGAAGACAACCCTGACATTGAGTTGCGGCAAATTGTTACTGAGGTATGTACATGTAGAAAAGTCAGTTTTTAACCTTGCTATCATATACTTAAATAGTGATAACTCAAAACTCCAAGGGGAATGTAAAAGAGGATTCACTTATCGTGAGTTTGAGTTTTGGGAAGATGAGAATATTTAACGCTGAAATTTTTGTGACTTAATCAGGTTTTAATGGTTATGTTGAAAAATGAAGAATGTTTACAGTATTATTGGGCTACTAACATTGAACATTAGAGATAGTAATAGTCTTCATGCAAAGGCTGAGTGTGTCACTACCTTGTGTTACAAGAAGAACATCTATAAAATGGTATTGGAAGGTCAAGTTGAATATCTTGCTTTTCACTTTTGTCCTTAAATAAACATCCTGGCTGATGGCTGATTCTATTTCATTTGACTTAAGTGTCAAAGGTTCTGGCTCTCGCTAGTTCACCGAGAGGATTTTAGCAGCTTATTACTTTATTAGGATGATATACTCTGAACTTTTGTTTGGAACTTTAGATTGATGTCAGTGTTTTTGCTCTTATGTAGCTTGATATGCTGCCTATAGATGAGAAACCCAGTACTGAACTTAAAGCTGCCCTAGACCCATACATGCTAGAAGCAGGTCTTGATCCGGATCAGCTTTCATTCAGCCAAAACAGAAAACTTGTTGTGGAGAGTCTTTTCATTTTCCATGTAATAGATAGACGTCGTCTTGCATTGGATGACATCATTAAAGGTAACAATAATATTATGATCTTTCAGTTTGCCACGTAGGTGCTGGGGACTAATGTTATTAGTCAGAGAAGTTATGACAATTTTTAATCTTTATCATAAATTATCATGGGCTGGTGGGTGATGATTTTCTAAATATGCAATACACAAGGTGAGAAACAATATTGTACTGAAATAGCTATAACATGTCATGATAACAAATAACAAGTCTTGCTTGTGCAACAGTCTGCACTTGCACAGGCAAAACAAGTTCGTGATTGTCAAGCGCATTGTTTTATTTCATTTTAAAATAGCTATTTTTTGGAGGGGAGGGGGGGGAAGAGGAGGAGATATTCGCTCCGACGAAGGGCTAGCGCTCGAAACGTCAGCTTCTGAATCTCTTTACGGTGGCTAATTCACATTATCAACTCAGTTGATAAAACCAAATTATCTTGTAATACTACCACCGACCCAGCACCCCAGCACCACAATTAACTGCGATGATCATTCTTCACTTGCATCTACAACCGCAGTTCAAATATGAATTATTTCATATATACTTCACATCATTTCACTGCACGGGAAGATATGAACTCAATAAATTGACCTCGCTGCTCAGTTGGTAGAGCATCGCACCGGTATTCGCGGAGGTCATGGGTTCCAATCCCGTTGAAGCCCTGATTTTTTTTCAGGTTTCTTCTTTCCAATTGCTTAAATTGGAAAATTAACTGCGATGATCATTCTTCACTTGCATAATTAGGTATTCATTCAACATGGCGTTCAACGTTGTTTTTTTATACATGATTTGTCATTTTTATGTAAAGTAATAATATAACAATAAATGAGTTTGCTTAAATGGAAAGAACTCGCAAAGAGTAAAACTAAATTAGGGAATAAAATTAATTATGTCCATAATCTAATCACACAACATAAAATCGGTCAGGAGACAAGCCAATCATCATTCGAAAAGGTTTTTAAACCAGTGACAAGTAAATTAGATGATGTAATTGACAGTAATTTGGATTTAATGATGCCTCAAAGGAGAAAAAGACCACTGAAGAAAGGGGAAGTTCCCGATTATGGTGTTGATATCGAGGATGAAGTTGAAGACATGAATTTGGGTGATCTTTTCGATGAACAACCTGTACCACCACAGCAAGAAAAACAACTAGTACCAAAACCTCCAATATATGAAGAATCGTTGGCGGATCTTTTGGAGGGGAAGAAGGAGATATATGTCGATCCCCAATATTTTCCAGAGCAGCCAACCAAACCGAAGCAGTCACCTGAATACGATGATGATGAAGAAGTTGATTATACAATTGATGATTACGATTTAACAAATGAGATTTTGGATGATATGAATCTTCAGAATTATGAAGATATAGATTATCAATTGAAGCAGTCAGAGATGACACCCCAAAAACTGATTTATATCTCAAAAAGATAATAAAAAATGCTGAATACAAGAGGAAACAACTTGCAGGTTATAAGGCAGGCGTCACAAAAAAATACAAAAAAGGGGATATATCGGAAGCTGAGAGGCAGATGTTAAAGAAACGGTTAGACAATGCAAGAGCTGTATTGAATGAGTGCATCAAACATCACAGGACTAAACTGAAAACAATCAAAGGTTCAGGGATCAAAGGCCGAAGAAGAAAACAGAGAGGTGGAAATGTTATGTTTTTAAACGATCCCAAACAGCTTCTCAAGAAACTAGAATTGATCATTGGTGAAACCGTTGCGGGTAACACATCAATTCAGATGAGAAATACGGGAGTCAATATATTGGGCACATTATTGAAAATGTCAACAATAAATAGACTGCAGTATAATAAATTGTATAATCAGTATTTCAAAGTATAATTGTGTAAAGTTATTATATATATATGGATCGCGAGATTGTTTTATCATCATACAGTGTCAAAGATCAAGGAAACAATACTCCTCAGAATTTTATAACCAAATTCAACAGGCCCATAATATTGGATAGCAATTCCCAATATGTAGCTGGCTTGAACCGAATCATTAACATGTCATTCACATGGTTTAATGTAAATTCCTCATACAACAATCAATTGATAAAGTACAGCTCTGATAACGGTTCAACATTTCGCAACATCACTTTCCCAGCAAGAGTCTGGAACTATACAGACTTTGATACATATATCAAGGACATAACGAAGATTGTTAAAGATGGTGCTAATAATAATGAGTATCCTATTACTCTTGAATTCGATAATACAACATTCAGGGTCACAGTCACATTAGCCAAGAATTATCAACTTGATTTAACTGCAAGCAATTTCAATGACCTAATTGGATTTAATAAAGAAATATTGAAAAATGCACAGAATATAGGACCAAAGGTGCCTAATCTCAGATACTGACATTATTAATATCCATTGCGACTTGATTAATGATTCACTTGTAGACGGTCAAGATACAGACATCATTTATTCCTTCTCAACCAGTGTGCTTCAACCTAGTTACTCCTTTACCATCGAACCGAAAAGAGTCACATTTAATCCCGCCAACAAGAATAGTATAAACAGTATCAGGATACATATTACGGATGGAAAAAGGAGATTAATTGACCTGAATGGAGCTGATACATCTTTTTCATTAATTCTAAAAAGGATAGAATGATATAATATAATGATTTAGAAAATAGCCCAAGGAAAATACGCGCGCTGATTGGTTAATAACCGTGTTTGTATAACTCGATACAAACACAAAAAAGTTGTCGTAGTCACGGGCAAGAGTCACGGCATTCCCGTGTGTGCTACTCGAAGAAATATACGTTTAAAAATGTTGAATACCAACCTTACAGTCGAGAACGAACCGGTAAAGAAAAAACAACGATTTGCAAACTTGGAAACAAGCGAGCTGGACGTTTTATTAGACTCTGCACAGTCGCAAAACACAAAGTATAACACTTCGTTTGCAGTTTCAGTTTGCAAAGGTAAGCTCGCGGAAAAAATGTTCATTACAAGAAATGCTCGGTTTGAATACCGAAATTGAAATTCAACCTTTTTTTGTTCTCAGAATGGGCCCAGCAAAAAAATGTCGAAAAACCACTACACGAACAAAGTGACAAGGAACTTGACAACAACTTACGAGCATTTTATGCCGAGGCCAGAAACAAAGAAGGCAAAGAATACGGAAAGTCGACAATATTGTGTCTGAGGAGCGGAATTGAACGATATCTTAACTTCCCTCCTTACAACCGAGGTTTAAAGTTATCGCAAAATCCAGTTTTCAGAAATTCAAACATGATGCTGAATGCGAAAATCAAAGATTTGAAACAACAAGGCAAGCAAAATGTTGAACACAAACCTGATATTTCTACTCAAGACTTACAGAAGCTGAAATCCCATCCAGTACTGTCTCCCTCGACTCCCCTTGGCTTATTAAGAAATGTTTGGTTCCATACGACTCTTTACTGGTGCCGCAGGGGCCGTGAGGGTCAAAGAAATCTGACCTCGTCAAGTTTTAAGTTCCTCAAAGACGAAAACAACCATCCGTACGCCACAATGACACATGACGAGTCGACGAAAAATCATCCTGGCGGTGTTGGCGATGTGGAAAGCTTCGAAAAGGAAGGAAGATTATACCAAACAACAGATGATCCGAGTGATGGTTTTAATGCTTTGCAGTTCTACATCTCAAAGCTAAATCCGGAATGCACAGCCTTCTTCCAGTACCCAAAGCGAAAGTGGTCTCCTTCCGACAGCATTTGGTACGAAAACCGCCCGCTAGGCATACAAAAGTTGGGCGCGATGATGAAAGAGTTGAGCGAAGCGGCTGGCCTTTCGAAGAAGTACACAAATCATTCAGTGAGGGCAACGGCAATTACCCTTTGGTCCAATGCTGGCCTCTCCAATCGGCATATAATGGCTATATCCGGTCATCGAAACGAGCAGTCTTTGAGGAGCTACAACGCGCGTCCTTCGTCAGCGCAACTACAACACAGCAGCGATGTGCTGTCGAACGCACTTTGCACGACTTCAGTCCCATCTACATCAGTTCAGATCCATCCACAAGCTCCACAAGGCCCAGATATTATCCCAGAGTCAGCAGAGTGACCAGTCGGTTTACAGAAATGCCACTTTCACCAACATGTTCTCGGGTTGCTCGATTGGCAGCGTGCAAGTGGTCGTTAAACCACGCGGCGAAGTAGATGAGACGAGATCAATCCACAGTCCCTGACTCCCCTTATTTTGGCTCCAGTTTACGCGTCGGCCAAGTTATTTCTTGCTATTTTGTGGACTTTGAGGCCAAATTTCGCTGCATTTTTGTCACAAAACTGTGACCTTCGGCGTTGTGCCATGCATAGTCGAACAGTTGATTTACTTCGGTCAATCCACTCACTTACCATTGATTGGTTGATCAGGTTAATGACGTACTAATCGCGTGATGTAGAGAATCTATGTTTTGATGATAAATAAAACTATCAAGTTTTCTTCATTTTTCGTTATTTTCCTTGGGCTGTTTTCTAAAAGAAATAGAAAACATGTACTCCGCGTTTGTATCGAGTTATACAAACACTCGTGAAAGTTTGGGAGAACTCGAAAAAGCTGTGGAAACACTCGCCTGCGGCTCGTGTTCCCACAGCATTTCTCGTTCTCCCAAACTTCCACTCGTGTTTGTATAACTCGATACAAACACGGTACATGTTTTCTATTTCTTAAATATAATGAAACCATTTGAATTCACTAGGGTTTATCATCCAAAGCTTGGTATTTTTGTGGATAAACATGTAGGATCGGGGATTATCGTTGATAATATTTTCAAACCAATGAATAGTGCTGCTACATCTATCATAAAAAAGTTCGCCAAGAAATCAGGTGAGAAGGCATTAAAATCAGGTGTTTCACATTTAAGTGAAATTGCAAATAAAAATAAATCTGAGAAGTCAGGAGACCTGATAATGAAAAAGCTTAGGGATATGATAATTGGCGACGAGAGGCAGCAAGAAGAAAGTGCTGATGCGATCATTGATAGATTGATCGCAGGTTCAGGTTTGAAAAGAAGGCGTAGAGTAAAATTTATGTAATATAATAATATAATGGCTTTCAGAACTAGTGAATACTTACAAAGATATGAGTTGGTTCGATATCAACTGAATGGTGTTATTGAGATCCCACAGAACAATCAACACCAAAAAAAAAATAGGTATAAGTTTTCGATCAATGACAGGTCTGCGTTCTATGATTGGTACAATGCTTATTTTGAGGTGCAGTTTCAGTTACAGGCATTGGCTGATGGTACAGGTATCCCAAATGCAACCCGGTCAACAGTTATTAATGGAGCTCATTCATTAATTAACCATTTGACGATTAAGAGTGCTGGTAAGATTGTATATCAAACTGATAATCTTCATAAAGTAACTTTTGTCAAGAACCTCTTGGAATACAGTGACGATTTCAGTCGCTCGGTAGCTAAAGATAGTTTTTGGTATCTGGATATAGCAAATTTAGCTGATATGACTGCTGCTGGAAATACAGGATTAGAGGCTAGAAGAGAGTTGACGAAAAGAATTGGTGAAGGTGGTGGAGCTGCAAATGCCGCCAAAGATGTCAATGTAATACCTCTTAATCGATACGGTTTCTTTGAAGAGTTATATGATAAAATGTTGGTCCCAATGCAACTTCAGTTCGATATACAGTTGCAGAATGACACAGAATTAATATATAAGGTAGCTGCAGCAGCTGCTAGTCGAGTGGTTGTCAATAGATTCTTACTTTGGGTCCCAAGACTATAACCAAAGGACAATTTATACGATAAGTTTATCGAATCTTTTTTGTCGAAGAAATCTTGGACGTATAAAAGAGAATTGTATACGGCTTCCAATCCAACGCAGAGCAGTAGATTCTTCCAGATCTCACCTAGTATTGACAATGTTACTACCGTCTTTGTTTACCTGCAACGAAATAAAACAAACGATGAAGATACAAATCCTTACCACTTCGATACTTTCAAACTGAATGTGGATAATGATGATAGCAGTCTCACATCATGTAGATTGCAATATGGAAATGGAGTATTCTATCCGGAAACTGAATTCGATTCAGAATCAAAGGTAAGGATCTTCAACGATGTGATGTCATATGGAATGAGAAAGAATAATTACAATAGCGGTACCCAACTCAACATGTCTAATTACAACTCTCTTTATTTTCTCATATATTTTGATTTGTCCTATCAAACAGATAAAGTAACTAGAGACCCAAAGCAGTTGATATTCAGGTATAAACTGAACGCAAATAGTACTGCAAATTTCAATGTCCATGCTATTGTCCTATATGATGAGACTATCATCATCGACAAGATAGGAAATGAATTAGTAATAGTGTAAAATATTCCTTATTTCACATATGTTTTATAATTAAAAAATAATATAACATATATTATATACGAAAAAATGACTCAGCTTTTTGAAATAAAGGTAAAACTATCAGAAAATCAGAAGAAGAATCTCAGTGACACTTACCATAAAAAGGAAACGATTGTAATAAGGCTCACGAATGACTCTCTTCGCGGAAACGACACTCTACATGTCCCAGCTACTGTGAAGAAGAGATTGGAGAAGAATCGGAAATTGAATAAAGGTATGGATATTAAGCTTGCTAAGACCAATATCAGGAAGCAAGTTGGTGGTAGTTTGTTGACTTCAGCTCTGGCTCTTGCACGTGCATTTGGACCAACCATTGCGAAAACCATGGGATTGGCAGCTTTAGCAGGGGCCTCCAGTGCAGGAGCACAACAAATTGTCAAAAAGATAGCTGGAAAAGGGCTACAAACAGGAGGTTTCCTTATTCCACAGAATAAGATTGACAAACTAATCGCAAACAAGCATCTTCTAACCACAAAACAAAAGAAAGATATATTGGATGCCCTTCAATCAGGTTCAGGTGTCCGTATAAAACCAACAAAAAAAACAATCAGGTGGTTTCCTTGGCACTTTACTTGCCAGTATTGGGATTCCTATGGTGTTGAAAGCATTGACTGGAAGGGGTGCTCCCAAGATTGGATCACCTCCAAAAGGGGGTAAAGGAGCCCCGAGAATGGGAGTATATAGGCCACCACCTTTTTTCGGCTTTTGGGACAACCAAGTTGGTATGGAAAAAAAACAAACAAAAAGAGAAAGGGAAAAGGTCTATTGTTAGGACCAAACAGCCCATTCAATCAAATTCCACTTCTGAGAGCAATACTGTGAAACCGAAATTTCATGAAGACATCCCGATGAGCAATCATGATCTGATGAAATGGTGTAGATATCTCAACATCCCAATCAATGATGTCCTATCAAGGGACAAAAGAGTTCCACATAATCATAACCAAGCATTATTTATTTACAATCTTGATCCATCATATATGAGTGGAAGCCATTGGGTAGCAACTTTTGTAAAAGACAACATCATCAATTATTTTGATAGTTTTGGTATGCCTCCTTTTCAAGAAATGGTAAATCATGCGAAAAGAGAGAATGTAACTCTGCTTCACCAATATAATCAGATTCAAAATATGAGTACAACAACATGTGGCTATTTTTGTTTATACTTTTTGAATGAAATGAATAAAGAAAATTCATATTATGATTTATTAAAAGTATTCAATTTGGATGATACAATGAAAAATGAAAGATTCATCAAATATTATTTCAAAAATATCTAATTTATATATATAATGGTAAAATCATATTGTGTAAAACAGAAGAAACAAACTGAATGTGCTCCAGGGAGCGAACGATATGTCAAAGCTTAAAATGATCGAACCATGATGAAATGCACTTGTGCTAAATGTGGGATAACAAAGACCAAATTCGTGAAGAGTGGGAAACAAGGATCAGGATTTGATGAGCTTATTGTTAAGGGATTGGCATCAGGTGCTAAAGGACTTTTCAACTTAGGTAGAAATAAAGCTGGTGAAGCAATAAAATCAGAGACTGCCAAAAAGAAGATGAAAGAAATGGGACAAAAGTATTTAGACCAAATCATTGATTCAGTCGCCGAAGATATGTCAAAAAAGATATCGGGTAAAGTAAGAAAGTCGGGAAACTGATTGAGCCCTCACAAGCTGAGGGCTATCAGATAGGAATAGGATTACCAATACCATTTCCGTTTGTTGATTGGAAGAAAGCTTGGAATGTTGTCACTGCACCTGGATTGTTCAAAGGACCTGAAGTGAGTGCAAAAGAGGGTAGAGCCTTGGTTGCTGAATACAAGAGACAATACAAGGCTTACAAAGATGCTGGGGGCAGCAGATCATACAACTCATGGATTAAATGGAAAGGTTAGACATCCATAATGCCATTCTCAAGGTTGCACCTAAAAAGGGTTTTGTGATGCCTGGACATAAGTATACAGGGCCTGGAAACCCTCTTGAAGAGCAACTGAGGTATGATCCCAACACTGGTCAGATACTTGACATATATCAACAACCAACTGGTAGAACAGGTGCTGTTAATATGCAGCATGATGTTGATTACTCAGTTTGTGGTAATAAACCAAAAGGTGATCAAGTGAAGTGTAAAAATGGAGCTGATCGTAAGATGGTTAAAGCTCTAGATGCAATTCCTTGGAAAGATCGACAATGGGGTCATACAATAGCTCGCAACGCCATAGCAGCTAAGTCCAAATTAGGTATGGGTGTTAAGAAGCCAAAAAGCGGGAAAAGCCGTCAAGTGAGGAAAACTGGCAAGAAAAATTAGCAGATGAGTTACATACACCCATAAAACGCAACTTCACTCGGCGGCGCGTAATCACAAATCATATCGGTGAAATATGGGCAAGTGATCTAGTTGAAATGTTACAGTTCAGTAAATGGAATAAGGGTTACCGATATCTTCTAATGGTTATTGACGTATTCAGCAAATATGGTTGGATCGTTCCATTGAAAGATAAGAAAGGTGAATCTGTCACTGAAGCATTCAAAACAATATTCAAGGAAGGCAGAAAACCACAACAACTATGGGTTGACAAGGGAAAAAAATTCTATTACAAACATATGAAAGACCTATTAGAGAAAAATGGGATACAAATGTACTCAACTGAGAATGAAGAGAAGTCATCAGTAGTTGAAAGATGGAATAGGACAATTAAATCCAAAATGTGGAAACAGTTCACAGTTCAAGGTAATACAATGTATCCAGACATATTACCTAAACTAGTAAAACAATACAATAAAGCAAAACATTCAAGCATAAAAAATGACACCAGTTGAAGCATCCAATAAGAAGAATGAGGGTATAGTTTACTTCAATCTATACGGTGATATGGAAACATCAAAACAGAAACCAAAATTTAAGATAGGTGATATCTAATTATAAACGGAATGTGTTCGATAAGGGTTATACACCAAATTGGACAGAAGAAGTGTTCACAGTTGATAATATCCAATACACTAATCCAATAACATATAAAGTAAAAGATCTCAGAGGTGAAGATATTCAAGGGAGTTTCTATGAACCTGAATTATTAAAAGCCAAACAGGATGTATTCCGCATTGATAAGGTCATTCGCAGAGATTATAAGAAGAAACAAGCTTTAGTGAAGTGGAAGGGATACAGTGATGATTTTGGATTCCAATGAAGGATTTAAACATACTATAAACAGGATATAAACGTTTGTTGATTAATATAAATTGTAAAAACATACAAGAGCAAACGCTGTTATTCGCTATTCATGGTAGCCAAAAATATTATTACTTTTGGCTATTGTACTTTTTTATATGATTATATTTAGAACCATTCTTGATTACTTTACTGCATTTGGAACATTTGTATTCTTTATTCCACCATTCCAATCGACGTTTCTCTTTATCCTCGTCTGAGACTCTTCGTGGTCTGAGATTCGCAGATTTAATGTAGTTGTCGGGCAAGTCCTCTTCTTTTACATATTGGAATGTGTAAGAATGCCCATCCTTCTTTGATACACCTGATTTGCAATGATTAGTACCCTCACAAACCATTTTCACAATTCCTGCATTTATTTTAAGATGTTGTTGGATGGCGTACATGCTGTTGAAGAATGCCATTTCATTTGTATTTTTGTTGATGGCTTTCACACACTTTCTATTTTCACAATTTTTACCAACAAATGAGTAATCTCGGTCCTTCGCTGATTTCTTACAATTATGTTGTTTTGTCATAAGTTGTAAATTGTATAAGCGATTGTCTTCTTTATTATTATTAATGTGATCGATTACTTTTCCTTCTGGTATGATACCATTATGACATTCCCAAACAAATCGATGGGCTTGATAATACTTGAATCCAGATTGGCCATGTTTTCTCACACAACACAAACATTCAAGTAACCTCTATGAGTCTTATTCCCTTTGTGGGGTACTTTCTTAATGATATTGATGATCACTGTCTGCAGCATATAAGTCATAAGTCGGATGAGCGGTATAAACGCAATCGTCAATTATAATTTTTGTCATTATAATATAGATTATAAACAAATCTTTATATCAATTATGTAAAAATATTTTTTCGAAAATGATATAAAGGTTTGGTGTTTTAATAAAATTATTATGGCGAAAATTATCTGAACTAATTATATGAACACACGCGCTCTTTCAAAACTCACCAAATCTCAACTTATCAACTTGTTGTTGAAGCAAAATGAGAAAATAAAACTATTGTTTCAGCAAAATATGAAACAGCAGCCTAAAAATAACAATAATTCTTCCACCACCAGAGTTCAGGAATGATCGCAAACCAATTCCAGCTCCTAGGAAGAATGTAAAGCAGATGGTTCAGGATTATGAAGACAACATCATTCCTCCACCATTGGAATTCAGGGATGATTACAAACCAATCCCAGCTCCGAGGACTAAAAAACCAATTCCGGCTCCCATGAAGAATATAAAGCAGATGGTACAGGATTATGAAGACAACATAATTCAACCACCATCCAAGTTTATAGATGATTACAAACCAGACCCAAAACCGAGGACTAAAAAACCAGTCCTATTACCACGGACTAAGAAAGAGGAAACTGCTAGAGCCCTGAAGGGCTACACAAGGTCCTTCGAAATCAGCATCAATAACAACAAAGACCCGCTTGAACAACTGCAAAACATAAGAAAGGCAATTGAATATCATATCATAAGTATACTCCCATCAATGAAAGGTCTAAAATTCGTTGAAACGCTTATGGTAACATTCAAAAAATTAGCAAAAGATGAAACAGTGTACAAAACCGAAAACTACAATAGAAAAATTCTTACCATCATCAACAACACAGAAATCCCAGAAGCGTTACAATTATCAAAACAGATAATCTTAAACATGATAGCTCAATGGATATCTGAAGCTTCCGGTTGGACTATTAAATCTGTTGACAATCATTATCTTAATATTGTACAATATCAACCAATGAAAGGCTCATCATATATTGAACTTCCTCGAGAACTCAGAAACAGTGCGAAGGGATTGATCAATATGAAAAATGAGGATAATGAATGCTTCAGATGGTGCCACATCAGGTGCTTAAATCATCAAGATAAATACCCACAGGGAATCAAAAAATCAGACAAGGAATATGTTAAAAAATTAGATTATTCAGGAATTGAATTTCCAGTAACTACAAAGCAGTACAATAAAATTGAAAAGCAAAATGAGATCAATATCAATGTATATGGATATAAAAACAAACAAACATGTCCTGTCTATGTGTCAAAAGAAAAATATGATAGACAGATGAATTTATTATTGATAAAGATTTCAACAGTTTCATGTACAAAAAAACAAAACACAAAGAAAGAAAGCACTTCTGTATGCATTGTCTTCAGTGTTTCAGCTCTGAAAGAGTCTTGAACGATCATAAAGATAATTGCATTCAAGTAAATGGAACACAAGCAGTAAAAATGCCTAATAAGGATAACAACATATTAAAATTCGACAACTTCCACAAACAACAGCCCGTACCATTTGGGATCTATGCAGACTTTGAGGCCATAACAGAAAAGATATCTGGTTGCCAACCTAATAATGATAAATCATATACAGAGGCATACCAGAGGCATACAGACTGTGGATACGGTTATAAGGTTGTCTGTTGCTATGACGATAAATACAGCAAACCTGCTAAAACGTATAGGGGTAAAAAGGCTGTGTACAAATTCATGGAAGCCATGTTGGAAGAAGTCAAATATTGCAGGAAGGTTATAAAAAAAGAATTCAATAAACCATTGAGAATGATGAAAGATGATGAAGAGAAATTTCAAAAAGCTGAAGAATGTCATATTTGTAATAAAAAATATACTGATAAAGATATTCGAGTTCGAAACCACTGCCATAGCACCGGTAAATATAGAGGATCCGCTCATCAAGATTGCAATTTGAAACTCAGAGTAAACCAAGAAGAATTAAAAATACCTGTTATATTTCATAATCTCCGTGGGTATGACTCTCATTTTATAATGCAAGAGATCGGAGCCATTGTTAAGAAACACACATACACAAATAAGAAGAGTGAAAAATGTCAAATGAACAATAATGCCATACCCAACAATATGGAAAAGTATATGGCCTTCATGCTTGGCAATCATCTGACCTTCATTGATAGTTTTCAGTTCATGAGCTCCAGTCTAGAAAAACTAGTGATTAATATACCAAGAGAATCATTAATTAAAATATACCTCTGAAGTATTTGAAGGTCAATAGCTTGATCTGATGGCCAGAAAAGGAGTTTACCCCTATGACTATATGGACAGTTTTGATAAGTTCAAAGAACAACTTCCATCAAAAGAAGCATTTCACAGCATACTGAACAATGAGCATATATCAGATGAAGTTTATAAACATGCTCAAGATGTGTGGAATACATTTTCTCTCAAAAATATGGGAGAGTACCATGACTTATACTTTGCATCTGACATCCTCCTGTTAGCTGATGTATTTGAAAGCTTCAGGAAAACATGTCTTGAATATTATAAATTGGACCCATGCCATTATTTCACCTCTCATGGTTTGTCATGGGATGCGATGTTGAAGATGACGAATATCAAATTAGAGCTCATGACTGATATTGATGTGTTCCAGTTCATTGAAATGGGACTGCGTGGTAGTATTAGCTATATTGCTAATCGTTATGGTAAAGCAAACAATAAATATATGAAAGAATATGATGAGAAGGCGCCCTCCAAGTATGTTATGTATCTTGATGCAAATAACCTTGACGGTTGGGCTATGAGTCAGTATCTACCAACAGGTGGATTCAGATGGATGACTGAAAATCAGATCCATTAGATAGACCTTGCCAAGTATAAAGAAGATAGTGAGAAAGGTTTCATAGCAGAAGTTGATCTTGAGTATCCAGAAGAATTCCATGATCTTCATAATGATTACCCACTTGCAGCAGAAAAGGTGAAAGTAACCAATGATATGATATCTGAGCATTGCAAAAACATATCTGAGAAATATAATATATCAACCGGTCTGGTCCACAAGCTTATACCAACCTTGGGGAAGAAAGAAAAGTATGTATTGCATCACAGGAACCTCCAATTATATATTGATCTCGGTTTGAAGGTTACAAAAGTCCATCGAGTACTTGAGTTCAATCAATCCCCTTGGTTAAAGCAATACATTGATTTCAATACCGAGAAACGTAAGAATGCAAAGAATGCTTTCGAGAAAGACTTCTTCAAGCTCATGAATAACAGTGTATTTGGGAAAACGATGGAGAATATCAGAAAGCGAGTAGATGTTAGATTGGTAACTGATGAGAAGAAACTGTTAAAATTAACCAGTAAGCCAACTTATGTTAGTAGTAAGATCTTCAATGAGAATCTGGTGGCTGTACATAAGATTAAAGAAAAACTCATCCTTAACAGGCCAGCATATGTGGGAATGTGCATCTTGGATCTTAGTTAGACGTTAATGTATGATTTCCATTACAACTATATCAAAGAGAAATATGGGAGCAAAGCCAAGTTACTATTATCAGACACAGACAGCTTGACTTATGAAATAGAAGCTGAAGATGTGTATCAAGACTTCTGGAATGATAAGCAGAAGTTTGATAATAGTGACTACTCTGAGAGCTCACCTTATTTCGACAAGACAAATAAAAAAGTAATCGGTAAATTTAAAGATGAAGCTGCAGGAGTCCCCATTTGTGAATTCGTTGGTCTACGATCTAAGATGTATAGCTATATGAAAGACGACCAAAAAGGAGGAAAGACCGCCAAAGGAATTAAGAAGAATGTCGTCAAGAAGAACATCACACATGAAAACTATAAAGATACACTCTTCAATAATAAACAGATGCATCACAAAATGAAAACAATCAGAAGTGAGAAACATCAATTAGGAAGTTATGAAACCAATAAAGTATCACTCAGCTGTTTCGATGACAAAAGATATATACATGAAGATGGAATAACAAGCTATGCATATGGACATTATAATATCAAACATTAGTCACATTCTTAATTCTCACATTGGTCCCAGTATTAGTCCCAGTATTGGTCCCAACTTTTATTCTCATATTGGTCCCAGTATTAGTCCCAGTATTGGTCCCAACT
>CM042756.1:1833344-1838344 GCA_022496165.2 Catalaphyllia jardinei
ACATGTAGAGTACTCACCAACCTAGCTTGTATCTGGTCTCTGAGCTGCCAGGCAACTGGCTGGCCAGAGCTGTCCTGTAACCAAACTCAGCATTTTAACTGAGCAAAATGCCACTCTGCAAATTCATGCGCCTTGCGACTTAAATTGACCCCTGTTCGTTTAATTAAAGATGTTGTATTCAGTAACGCATTTCTTGTCAGTCTATTCGCATGGTTTAGTCCATGCTTGTACATGTTTTTGTCTCGGTTTGGAGATTAACTTGCTGTTAATATATATATATATATGATTTGCACGCCTGCTGATAAAGTGCTCAATGGTAGAACCAGAGCGTTAACAAAATCTAGGTGCTGTGATCAACAGAAGGTATGACTTGGCATTTTATTACTAATTAGTTTAATGCCGCACAAGAAGTCCGCACTCATCAGATAAAATAGCCAAATGCAACGATCGTTACAACGCTTACTCATTATATACGCACTTGCGCGCGCGGAATTTGAATTTTGAATTTAACACTTGTTTGCGCGCAGAATTTGAATTTTGAATTTTAACAGTTGCTTGCGCGCGGAACTCGGACTTTAACAATTGCTAGCGCGTGGCGGTAGTAGGCTTAAAGTTCTTTAAGAGAAATTTGTTTGCGTGCCTACAGGAGGTTACTAGTTCATTACGTTTGTTCAAAGTCGCTAGTTCAGGTCTGCAAATGATGAAAATTTCTCCCACACACACAAATTACAGCGGTTCGATACAGGGCTAAAGGGAGTGGTTTGTTTCAAAACTTACCAGGTGATCCCGAACTTCAACTTTGCCTCTTTCAAATGCCAAATGTGCTTACTGAGCTCTGTACTCAGTCTCTTGCTGGGGTCGTTGAAATAAGATTTGTGGTTGGCGAATCTCGTTTTAAAGGTGGTATCGGTGAGCCCCACATAAGTTTGGGCTGGCCTGCTGTCTTCTGTTGTCACTGTTGCTTGGTAAATCACGGATGATTTCAGGCAATTTCCGGCCATTGGACAGTCAGCTGGTCTTCGGCAGTTGCATGCTTTCAAAATTGGTGGTACGGTCGTTTTCCGTATAAGATTGATTTGTTGCGACCATCGATTTTCTGCTTCAGGTTAGGCATGCAACTGTAGCTGATCTTGAACGTGTTTCGGTTGAAGATCTTGTGAAACACATGATTTTCCGGGAACTCTTCATCGAGGATCTTAAGGAACGTTCGCCCAACATTTGTAGCCACATTCTTGCTGAAAGGTGGGTTGTACCAGATGACGTTTCGGTGGCGGTTCCTTCTTGTAGAGTTGAGAGACTGCGTTAAGCTAGGTGTGAATGTTAGGCGGTGGTGGTAACCGCTGTCATCTAGAGCTTTCTGATAAAGAGGTGCTGATTGGTTATATATATTTCACAAGCATCCTATGTGTGTAGATGTTTTTTTTTCATAAAACAATATATCAAACACAAATGAAGATGGCACATTTTAAAGACCACCTATATTTCGACCGACTTGTACACATAAGTTTACTACGCTATTGAAATACAAATTATGCGCCACGATTATAACGGTCGTAAACAACTGTCACATTTCAAATATGAAACGAACGCGCGCGCACGCAAAAAGATAATATGCGCACGGGAATATATCCGTAAGCATAAACGAGAAATACATTCAAGTGCGAATAAAAGGAAACTCAGCCTAAAGATTTCCCGTATTGTTATGAAATAAATAGTAATTGACTAAGCCGAATGCTAATTGCATGTACGTTCTCCCCGATTCTGACTGAGGGACATAGTGAGGGACATCATGGACTCCAGGGTGTTGAAATACACCTGGTCGATAAAGTTAATGCAAAGGAAGATCTAATTGCAAAAGAGGGCCAGTGGACATATCGACTCCGGTCAGTGAGACCGGAGGGTCTTAATGAAAGTGATTTCTTTTTCTTTTTTCTGACTGTATTCGCAAGAACATGCCCGTTAAGTTTTGGCCTGGATTCGGGCGAAGCTCAGTCCATGGGCTATCTGCTAATGGCTTGCTGGGGGCCAGCTTTCAAAACCAGGGGGGAGGACAGGGTGTCTTGTACGTATACCCTCACTTTGTTAGACTTGGCCATGTGATTGCCAAATAATCTTTTTATTGACTGTGTTTGTTGAGTTCTATGAGCTTGCTTGAATGTTCTGTACTGACATGGCACCCTGCTGGAGAAGTTCCTGGCACGTGCTTGCGTGGCCGGTATTCTGCTAGCCAGGGGGGGACTCAGATCTTTTCCGGCCACTGGGAAGGTCTTAAGAGTCAACTGCAGGCATGTTTTTGCGAATATGGTCAGATTTTGAGGGCAAATGGGAGTTTGGAGGGTACCGAGAGGACCAGTTGTGAGGTTAGGTGCATGCTTAGGTTGGTTTTGAGACAATTTGGCTTCCTTTGGCCTATTTGGACTTGATATCTGACCGTATCCGCAAGAACATGCCCGTTAGGTTTTGGCCTGGATTCGGGCTTCGCCCGGATCCAGGCTTGGTTGGCTACTCTAAACCCAGGGGAGAGCTCCATCAAGGCTGGGACAGGTGGGTGGCTCAGTCCATGGGCTATCTGCTGGTGGCTTGCTGGGGGCCAGCTTTCAAAACCAGGGGGGAGGACAGGGTGTCTCTTACGTATACCCTCACTTTGTTAGACTTGGCCATTTGACTGCCAAATAATCTTTTTATTGACTGTGTTTGTTGAGTTCTATGAGCTGGCTTGAATGTTCTGTACTGACATGGCACCCTGCTGGAGAAGTTCCTGGCACGTGCTTGCGTGGCCGGTATTCTGCTAGCCAGGGCGGGACTCAGATCTTTTCCGGCCACTGGGAGGGTCTTAGAGTCAACTGCAGGCATGTTTTTGCGAATATGATCATATATATATGTCTGAATTTATGAAAACCCTGTCTATTTTGCAGCAAAACTTTTTCGCCTGCCTGCCTGCGATAGCCGGCAGGGAGGCCTCTGTGGTGCGTCTAAACCCAGGGAGGCTTCCGTCAAGGAGGCTTGCAGCAGATAGCCCTGGTGTCTGGCTACCAGATGATACCAAGTAGGGCTCCCAGGAATTATCTCTAAGGGGATGGGGTGGGTGACAGAGAGTGGTATTTTGCTCAGTTAAAATGCTGATTTTGGTTACAGGACAGCTTTGGCCAGCCAGTTGCCTGGGAGCTGAAGGACCAGATACAAGCTAGGTTGGTGAGTGCTCTACATCTAAGTGTTGGCACACTGCCTGTGGATGATTGAGTGAAAAAGCCTGTGTATTTTCCTGGAAAAGTCTCAGGCTGTTGGTTTTGTTGTAAGCACGGTTTTCATAAATCCGGACATATATTGGGGCACAATAATCAAGGAAGGGCCCTAGTTAAGCCAGAATTGCTCCAAAGTAGTCATGGCAAACACTTTAGGCAGCAGGAGCATGCCCGGCTGATTTTCTAGACATTCTCTGCCAAATATGTCTGAATTTATGAAAACCCTGTCAACTTTGCAGCAAAACTTTTTCGCCTGCCTGCCGGCGATAGCCAGCAGGGAGGCGTCTGTGGTGCGTCTAAACCCGGGGGGGTGGGGGGGGGCTTCCGTCAAGGAGGCTTGCAGCCGATAGCCCTGGTGTCTGGCTACCAGCTGATACCAAGTAGGGCTCCCAGGAATTATACCCAGGGGGGTGGGGTGGGTGACAGAGAGTGGCATTTTGCTCAGTTAAAATGCTGATTTTGGTTACAGGACAGCTCTGGCCAGCCAGTTGCCTGGGAGCTGAGAGACCAGATAAAAGCTAGGTTGGTGAGTACTCTACATCTAAGTGTTGGCACACTACCTGTGGATGATTAAGTGAAAAAGCCTGTGTATTTTCCTGGAAAAGTCTCAGGCTTTGGTTTTGTTGTAAGCACGGTTTTCATAAATCCGGACATAAAGATGAATTTCTGGAGTCGGACTAGTTCAAAAACATTTATTTGCTACTCGGAGTTCCATGCCTCTAACGAAGCAATCATCATGCAACTGACAACAGCGGTTACATGTAAAGATATACAAATTCGAAAATGAGGAACAATGCTTAATAGCATGACATATCGAGATGTGACTGGACGGCGAAAATGCTAAACGGTCGGGTAAAACTATATTAGGTAAAAGCGGTACTTAACAAGAATTTCTTAGAATGTCTGCAGGTCGATGTCATTTTGTTTCTACGATTAAGTGTCGACATTTCCGGTTTACAAATTATAAAATATTTCTCCCACAGGCAAAGATTACATTTTTTGTTCACATTTGAATACGACCTAGCTTGTTTTATTTTTCTCCACTTAATTTGATAACTGATTTTTCTTTCTTTTAGACTACATATGTGCTTGCTAAGTTCGGTTACACTTTTGTAGCGCTCGTTCCTGAAAGAACATAAATGGTTTCTGTAGCGCTCCTTAAATGTCGTGTCACACAGTCCAATGTATGTTTGATTCGTCTGTGGAGTCGTGACCTCTGCCTGATATACAATGTTCCTGATGTTACAATTTCCCTCAAGTGGACAGGCATTCTTGTTGCGGCAATTACAGTTGTTATCGATTTCTTCTGATTGTTTTGGTGGTTCCTTAATTTGGGCTTTGTTGTGGCTGGAGATAATGCTTTTTACATTGTTCATACAGCCGTAGCTCAGCTTTACAGTGTTCCGGTTGAAGATTTTGTGCAGTGGGTTGGACTTAGGGAAATGCTGATCAATTAGCTGGAGGAAACATTTGCCGACTTTCGTTTCAACATTTTGGCTGTATGGTGGGTTCAGCCACAGGATGTTTCTTTGGTGGTTCTTGTTCTTTCGTGACGTATCAGGTGTTGATTTCTGGAGTCGGACTAGTTCAAAAACATTTAATTGCTACTCGGAGTAGCAATTGAATGTTTTTTAACTAGTCCGACTCCAGAAATTCATCTTTATTCACCGCTCTGGTCTTACCATCGAGCACTTTTACAGCAGATGAAGTCTTCATTTTTACCACTGGTAGTCATATATATATTTCTTTTCCTTTTCG
>CM042756.1:1843344-1845417 GCA_022496165.2 Catalaphyllia jardinei
TCACTGAATATCAGTCTTTATGAAGTGAGCTCCTTGTATAAAGATTGTTATTATTTCTATGATTATTATTATTATAATTATTATTATTGTTGTTATTATTATTATTATTATTATTAATATTATCATTATTAGTTTTGGAAAGAGTGCAAGTCAACTTTGTCGTTATAGATGAAAACTTTCCCAAATTATTGAACACAGGCAAAACCCTCCTGATGCAGGTCGAATAGCATTTAGCACCTTTTGTTTGCATAAGAAGGAGGTGCTGATTGCACACGTATTCCCTGCCAGCAATATGACCCCATCAGTGATAGCAGCCAAGGGGAATCAAAATTTGAGAGCCAATGTGATTGCAGTTAAATCGGTAGAAAGCAATGTCTTTTCTTCGTCTTGCCTTGTCCTTGAAAGTAAGGTAAACAACCAAGAGTTTTATTTTAATGTATAAAATTCCAAGAGTTTGCTTGCGATCATATCTTAACCAAAATGCATCTTTTGGAAAACGTTTTTAGGCCCCCCCTCCCCATGAAGTTAATACAGGTGATCTTGAGCATGATGGTTTCTACTAATATTTGCATTAATCGATTCACTGGCCTACATTAACACTGGGTTTAATTTTTCTTGCTCCAGGTAACTTGATTTTCGTCGTCCTAAACTAAAATAACCACTTGTGACTCCTTTGACCCAATGATTTTCATTTTAAAGGTTGGGATTGTTTCATTTGTTGGTAACGCCAAGACGCCAGAAGATGTTAACTGCTACAGTGAGCAGTTAGCTCTTGCAATTCCTGCAAATATAAGAAACTTGAAAGAGTTCGTCGATAAACAAGACGCATCTCCTGGTAAGTAAATGGCTACGAATCTGAATATCTAAAGTTCGTATAGTACTTGGTTGCACCACCTTTTCAGGGTTACGCCTCTTATGCAGCGTTACATCATCTATGCAGTTGATCTGTAACGTTGTCATGACACGATTGAGTCTTTCGCATCAAATTTCACATACTCGCCATAGCAGTTTATTTAACCGGGTAAAGTGCAAATTCAAAGTTGATCAATATTTAAGCGGCTTGCAGAGACTTATTTGGCCAAAAGTGAAGCTGTCAAAACAAACCATTTTCTGCCCCCAGTTTTACAGGTAATCGTCGTATCTGCAAGCAATGACCGAGTGGTTTCATCAAGGGAGTATGTTGATGCGGTTATTCTTTTTTACTTTACAGGTCAAACAAAATATATACCGGCTCTTGAGAAGGCGTTCAAATTGCTGAAAGGCTCTGTTTCTAAAAACTCAGGGAAAAACAGAAAACGAGTTATTTTATTTCTGACGGACGGGGATCCCTCGGATTCCAAGACGAACTTGTTCAAGATCATTAGGGACCGGAACTTGGAGCTTAATAACTCGGTCATCATTCTAACGTACGGATTTGACAGGACATACCAGGAAATTCTGATAGATATCGCCAACCAAAACACGACAAAGTATGGGGTACCAGCAAATACCTCTGTTGGAGACATAGCGGTAATGTAGCATAAGGCTTGCCCTAGCTCTTTAATATGCGTATTTTTGTTCAAAGGGGAATGGGTTATCCAATCGTTATGAAACTTGGCAAGTAGTTTAATATCCGCAAGCTTTCTCATTTTCCTAACCTCTTAGTGTTAAATTTTAACAACATGACACTTGAACGGCTTTAAGAAGGTCTCAATGGGGTTAACCGTCAACCATAAATAAGGCGGAATATTTTTACCGTCAACCGTCAAGTGAGCCAAACAAAATTAGCCGTCAAATTCCTCAGGAACTTCGTTCCCAGGGCCTTTTCCTTGAATTTGGGGCGGGGCCCCACCCTAAGCCAGGAAAAACGCCCTGGGAACGAGGCTGCTGACTTACGCTCGGTTGACACTTTGGTGTCGTAAAACGTCAGTCATAACATGTCACTTTGTATGACCTCGCTATAGCTGTTCGTTTGCTCTTGCAAAGCATGACGTCCAGTATAGACCATTTTACAGTCCTGTGCTTAGTGACCTGGCCATTAAATGGCAGCGAGGCTGCAGGTGACCTTCTTTTGATACAGACGTCACTGCTTTT
>CM042756.1:1850517-1867985 GCA_022496165.2 Catalaphyllia jardinei
CCACCTTTGGGGATGTGCTTTTTGAATGATGAACCAGATGTTTATTGCTAATTTATATAACCAAATCAGTGTGCGTGCTCTGATTGCTGGATCAGTCAGTTATGGTTTATTGTGCCAGTAAACTTATGGAAAAATTGCGTGTCTTCTGAATTATTATACAAAAGCAATAGACCACAAGTTTCTATGGTTATATCAGGTATTACGCAGCATTACGTCATTCGGGATTTCTTGCACTAACAACACCATATTTGGACGCTACTGGAGCTGGAGTGGTGATAACTGCTGCTTCCACTTTGTATCGTGGAGAGTCAAGTCGAATTCATCATACAAATGATGAGGTTCTGGGGGTCATGGGAGCCGATTTTCCACTGACTTATTTTTACAGGTATGGTAATATTGAAATATATTTATTGATTGAACCTCGCATTTAGTTAACTCTGTTTGAAGGCCACTTGAGGGCTGCTAAAATTTTGGTTGTGGGTGCGGTGTTCAACTTTATAAGCGATAAACGACTGTACGTAGAGTTCATAGGGTGTTGTGGATAATTTAGCTGGTAGAAAGCTGCTATCAAACGGTCACATTCTTCAGATAAAAAGGACCAATACGATGATAAGCGATATGCACGGTCAAGCATGGTTTATTGGATATAACATCCAGCAAAAGCTAAAGGTGCACGGGATTAAACCGGTAATAACGTGTAATTTCTAAATCTTAATGTGACTTCTGCAATGCAAATGACGTAGGCTTTACTTCCAGGCGTTTGCACCAACCCGCGGCTGAATACACTAAACAGTCTTCTTCCATTAGCAAAGACTTCATTAACGAACACTGTACTGTCCCATAGGACGCGTACAGCACAATACCATTTCTCCAGTCGGACTCAATTCAAGCAAAACTGTTTGCGTAACATAGCATAATTATGTAATTATTAAATGCATTAATCTTGAGGGAAATTTCTTACAGTTCCTGACTTCTTTCTGCATCTGAACTTCAAAATGGTGTCAGGATGTCACCGAAACGTTTTTCTTTCTTCGCTAATTTTTTTATTTTTATTATTATATACATTTCGCCGATAAAATGTATTTAAAAAATTAAGGTTAAAAGCTGTTTAGTAATATTTTAACAGCTTAGCTTTTAATCTGGATTTCTCAATATTTTTATTATTATTTCAAGTAAGGCACTGAATATACTAGTGACTGTCTTGCCTCATTTGCGTGGCTAATGTTTGTAACAGAATCATGTTTGTCTACCGTCTGGCATAGATCCATACAATGCGTCTCATCAAGGTTTTTATTGTCTCTTGAAATTATCGGGTAGGTTAATAGCCAAGAACTATCCAAAGTGTGAGGACATACAAACCTATTCGTGCTTCGTTATGGACAGCGCTGGTTTCCTTGTCATGCACCAGAGCTTTATGGACCCTTCAGCTACAAAACAAGTGATAGAACGCGTGCATATCGCCGAGAGAGAGAAACACATTGCAGAGGACATGATTAGCAAGGGTTACTTGGTTAAAAAGGAATGCCGAAACCTAGAAGACATAAAAGAGCAAGCTTTTTATGAAGTTAATTTACCTCAGTCTGGTGAAGTTGATGCAACAGATGATGTTGGAGTTTGTACTAAATACCAAATTGGAAAAATTACAGGAACAAACGTGTATTTAGGTAAAATACGTTATATGATAAATTGTGTGCATTGTGTGCAATATTTTTAATTATAATATAGACAGGACCCTGCGAACCCTCTGATTAATCAAAAACCCATGTTTTCTTAAAATATAGAAATAGCGTGCTTTATTGTTTTGGGGGTGTAAAATCTATGTCATAAAGCAAATGAAGAAGCCCAACTCTTGTACTGCACTGTGATTAAACACTCCAGACATTTGAAAAATGTGGCAACCCGAGACTCGAGAAATATGTGTTCTCAAATGCCCGTCGTGTTTTATCACAGTGTAATACACGGCTTAGGCTTCTTTATTAAGTCGTAATCTCCCAACGAACGTTAACTTGGTTTTTATTATTTTAACACAACGCAGGAAAACCTTTAAAAGCCTTACTAAATCTAAATTTGCGTGAGTTAAAAGGGGAAATTTTTTAATTTGAAAAACATGCTTGTCAAAGTACTGTTGGCATGACAAGAGCAATGATATGCCTAACAAGATTGGATCTAAATGTACAGCTGTCTGGAAAATTCACCAAATTTGGGACTTATTACTTCAACCTTTCTGAGGGCTTTAAATCTACCCTGTATGAACAAGAAAATTAACACTTGACTCTCTTAAATTACAGGAATTTCTTTCAGAGATGCAGGCTGTTCTCAAAGTTGTACTTGTCCTTCAAATGAAGAATGTAGATTCGGATCTTGCAAATGCCCTTGTATCTCTTCACTGGATTTTCATTACTGTCGCGGAGAGTTCCCCAATAGCAGGTTAGGTTAATTTTAAAATACCTTCACTCGATCCTATTTTGCTAATTTCTCCTCAATTTTCTTTTGCGAGACTTAGCCAGTTGCTGTAATGGTGCTTGGAGTAACTAAGCCACGCTGGGTATTTTGGCTTCCCATAAATTAGTAATTGAAACACATTTTAGTCATAATGTGTACAGTTCATTACAGTAATCATCTGATTGCAAGATTAGGTTTTTTGGTATGTAATTTCAAAACTAAGCCCCTTTTATAAGGTTTGCAGTGCCAATACGTTCGAGTAATTCAGCAAGAAAATGACTTTTACAAAATGACTTTGTTACAACATATACTTAGACAAAGGCCAAGGTGATCATATTCCGAAATGATAACATAACCTGTGCAAAGGCAATTACAATGACGTCTCATGGATTGTACATTTAACGAATCGTAGTTATTCAAAGGAAACGATAGACAAAATACGAATTTCTTTCTAACTGAGGTTTTGAGTGAGCCATCAAAACTATTAGGAGCTGCTCCTCTCCCCAGTCCCTTCCCCTTTCCTGGCTGCACCACAGCCGTTTATAGTATGTTTATATTATAACCAAGTTGCACTGTATATTTTAGCCTTCCTATTTGCCCAGCGCTGGCCCCTGACCAGTCAGAAGTTATGTCTCCAAGGAAAGAATGCTCTAAGTTGGAGAAATGTTTTGATCCTCACTGCAAAGAGAAAAGCAGTCAGCAGACATGCGATGGAATTGTTAGTTGCTTTTGGTGCGAGAGAGATAAAGATGATTTCATATTATCTAAACCGTACTGTGATAGTTACGAACAGTGCTTCAGAGGAAAAGAGACTGAGATCATTAAGGGTAAGGGTAAAACTATTTAAGCATCATTTTTGATACTCAGGCTTTTAACCATGTGTCAATGACCAACTGATTACTTTGGAACGCGTTAGGATTCCACCATCTCCAACTCTCAAGGGGGATGCGAAAAATAGTTCGAGACAATGAAGAGTTTTGAGGCAACTAGGAGGAAGAAGTGTGAGGGGAGCGAGAAGTAGCGGGGAATTCGAAAACACCAAGTGCGAGTTGACTGGTTTCAATTGTATGAGTAGCATTTTCTTGCGACGCACAATGACTCAATACATTGTGTTGCACTAAGGTGGTAGACTTCAAGTGCACGGCGCGCACATTGTTCCTGTAACTCAGTGCTGACTCCGAACCCTTTATCTTTTTATTGGCAGACGATAAACCAAATTGTGGCCAAGCAGAGACAAAAGAGACAGATAGTGGTGGTTTGTCGTTTGCTGCCATTGCAGGGATTTGTATAGGGTGTATAATCATCGTGGCTGTGGTATTGGCTGCACTGTTATATTGGGTAGGAATTTTGCTTGTTGACCTCTTCTGTTTATTTTGCCCGGCTATTATCGCTGCCATCTCAGTTAACGGCTCTTGCTATTTATGGAACTTAATAAACGGCTTTAAATCTGATAGAAACACAGCTTAACAATTCCTCCTAATTCACACGAAGCCTTTGCCAGGGACAGCGGACATGTTAAAATCCAATTTGTTTTTATTCGGCATCCGGCAATTTTCAGTGTGACTATGTATTGTTGTTCTAAGCATAAGGAAAATTTCTCAAAGTTTAGAATCTTCACTCTCTGGGAGTACTGAATACAATGACATGACTAACTCGTCCACACTGCGGGTTTGTTTTTTTCTTTTTTTCTTTTTCGTCAGGGTAAACGACATTACCGACTAAACGGTGGTATGCCAAATAATGCCGAAGCCGACCATCCCATGGCAATTGAAAACCCTGAATACTCAGAGATTGATGACATCCAAAAAGAATCTTGGTCAGAGCCTTTCAAAACTGGAGACCTAAACATCATGCCTAAGCAAACTAAATCTCAAGACAAGCTACCAAGCATTCCCTTGAAAAGAAAAGTCAGTCAAGAAACCGGCCTGCCTCCTACCGTTCCCACAACACGGAGGCCTTCTGGGGCCATAGAAACACTGGCCGACCACCCCATGGCAATTAAAAACCCTAAGTACTCAGAGATTGATGACATCCAGAAAAAATCTGGGTCAGGACCTTTGAAAACTGGACACCTAAATATTATACCTAAGCAAACTGAATCTCAAGACAAGCTACCAAGCATTCCCTTGAAAAGAAAAGTCAGTCAAGAAACCGGCCTGCCTCCTACCGTTCCCACAACACGGAGGCCTTCTGGGGCCATAGAAACACTGGCTATGGGAAATTTTCAACAACATCCCAGAAAGACTTCTGGTGACAGTGGAAGACTAAACACTTATCAACAATTGGAAGAGCGTCGAGATAGTCAACCAGCACTCCCTCCTCGAACTAGGAGACCTTCTGAACTCGGCGAACCATCTACCTCTCTTCCTAAGGAAAACACGCCTCAGGCGGCCACTACGGGACACAGAGAGAGACTGTATAGTAACATGCAGTCTTCTGACCCATCGAACCATCCTCCTGAAACGGACATGCCTCAGACAACAATCCCGCAGACTATTTTGGAACAGGAAGAAAGGCCACATGGTAATGTACAGTCAGCCGTCACTAAAATACCAGAAGAATCACATGACTAAAGGGCTAATGTTATCGCGGACGATAAAGTATACTTGGAATTCGGTAATACCAGGATGGCTCCTAGAAGCACAACAAACTTAATGAACAGCTGAAAACGAGACCTCAGGTCTATACTCCACGCTATACTTACTCCTACCAAATATACGTACTAATGTTAGTTGCGGAGGTGCAGGTGTTATGTGTTTAGTCTGATTTATAGATATGTGTTCTAGAGACATATCCACCATAGATACGTATCTGCTTTAGGGATATGGCTGCATTAGAGATGTCTACTTTGGGGCAACGATTAATTCAAGTTAGAACCTTCTTTAGAATAGGAACTGCTTTAAAAACATCAGCTACAGAAAAGATCTTACCCAGTGGAAATATCAGGTGAAGATAGTTTTTTTCTTACATTGGAGTTAGCAAATTTACTTCATAGCTGTCGTGAAAAAAAAACTTTCAAAATTTTTCGCGTAATTCTGTTTTTCAATGGGTTTGCCGACATGAGTAGTATACCTCAGATGAATAGACCACTTGGTTCTACATGAAGTAGTAGTCACGGAATTAATGCGCAATGATAATGAGATACGGGCCGTGTAGGTATATGGGAGGTTTGCTGTGGTTTAATGAGATGCAGGTTTTGTAGGTGTATGTGAGGGAAATTGAGAGGGAGAATAATATTATTCATATGTATTGTTTTATTGTTTTAAGAGTTTTATTATTGAATATTACATGAGTTTTTAAGAGAGATGTGTGTGTTGTAGTGGAGTGTACGTACCGCCCAACCAGCCGGGTGATATCGCGTTTATATATGGAGAGAACAAAGACTTGTCTGAGAACCAATCAGGAAGCGCTGTCAAACTGGTCAGACTGGTTTTGAGACTGGTTGGATTTGATTATTCAAAATGGCGGACATATCTTGTTGGGAACAGGTCAAACCGGTTTTAAAGTATATCAAACTAGTTTTGAGACGATTATTCAAGATGGCGGAAAAACCATTGCTAAGAGAGTGGAATAGCTTTCAATAGAGAATAACACACAATATTTTTGATGTGATTAAATTGAAAAATTTATTGCAAATACGAAATCATCCTAATTAATTTTACATAAATACATGAATGTTAAGTAATACGGCAAACATTTTTGAGTGTTCAAGAATGTCAGTTTTCTAAAACGGCGAATTGTCTTTGCAGCTTTGGTCTTGGAATGTAATTGTTGAGCATGTCCTCTTGTGGTGATAAATTTTCTTTACGGCAGTACATCTGAGACGATCCTTCATCCACAGGCAGCTCGTCAGCCCACTTGAAAAATCTACACATTTCTTTTCTTCTACAAGTGAAGTAAGGTCGGAATGGATTCTTCTGAGATCTTGAGACTTTTAATGTCGCAACGTCCATATGTCTACAATAAGGCAACTGTCCACCTTCATGTACTTTGTATTCGGGTATAACACGATTACAAAGACACTGTTGATACGAATGTATACTATCTTCACGGCAGAAGAAGGGACATAACTTCCAGTCCACACATCGAATGTAAGGTATACCCGAAGCGGGTCTGATGACTTCAAGGTCTTTCAGGCAAAGTCCACACTTTGAGTAACTCATCTTGAAACTAACGTGAGACTGCAATCGCAGCACCTTTATACAGTTTTTACTTGTCAATCTTGTTAATGATCATGTCAAACCGGAACTTTACCGGTCAACTTCATCAACTCCGTTAACGATCAAATCTAACCAGTACCAACAAGTTTGACAGAACTGGTTAGGTTGCATAATGATTTCGAGAATTTTTTCTTTTTCATCCTCAAGGGTACTTTTATCGATCCAGTCTTGATCCTCAGGGGCCATGAAATCCAAGATATCTAGCAGATCATGCCAGAGCCAGTATGCGATTGGTCGATATTCATTCTGAGTAACCAGCAAATCATTTAAGCATGTTGTCAACTTTTGATTGTCTTGGAGGACAGTAGGTTCTTTTTTTTGAATTTCATTATATAACAAGAAGGCCAGTAGCCCCACTTTACTGTGTCATCACAGTTGTTGCAATGGTCGTCCAGGATGTTTGAAACCATCATGTAGAGTATATGATGATAATGATGAATGAATACACACTCGGGGTTTCCTTGCTGTATATATTCCTTGAAGTAGAAACCGGTTTTTCTAGTTTAGTAAGGTTCCCATTGCTTATTGCTTCGTAGTCTTGTCACCAAGGGTGTTCTTGGTTCGACGTTTTTTACGCTTGGAATCTGGGGGCGTTTCCATCATTATTGCATGTGCTGAGTCCTCAGGCAAAATGGGAGCAGATGTTTCACTTCTAACGGGAATTTTTGACTGTTTAGTCGTTACTGGCGTCGTAGGTAATTTTCTCGGTGTAACTCTTTTTGTAGACTTAACGTAAGATGTCGTGGAAAGATTATTAACGTCGGGAGTTCTCTCTGTGGGAGGCGCTGGCTCTGACTTGGGTAATATCACAGCTGGTTTTACGGCTACTTCGCTTTTCATTTGTTTTGTTAATCCTTGGTTCCTTTGCAGAAGTTGATCCAGCAATAAGACTTTTTGATCTTCTGGGAAGGAGGAGTCCATGATTTGCTTCATGTCTTGATCTAAACGTGTCAAAGTCGTGAGTTGAGCGGGAGCCGTCAAGCGATGTTCTGTTTCAATACGTTGCATTAAATGTTCAGGTATCATCACCATCTTTTGTGCGTGCTTCATTTGAAAACCTTTCCTAATAAATCGATGGCAAGGGGAGTAATTAAAGAGGCGAGAGCCGGTAAAAATCCTCCCTTTTGATTGAGCACTTGCTTTTTCTTCTTTAGACTTGGTTTCTTGCGTGTTAGATAGAGGAGCTTTGACTTGTGTGGCTTCAACCGTTTAAATGATGGAGTAGGTATCAACATGTTCCCTTTAAGAAGATTTAGAGCGATCTCACCGAGGGCTTCGATTTGTCCCTTGTTAGCATGCGCTATCATGTCTTTTCGTTGTTTTCCAGTGCTTTTAAAACAGGTGCAAAGGAAAGGTAAATGCTGATTGACTTTTGAATGTTTGGGAATTTTTAGACGCCTTTTTGATACCCCTTTCAATTCAGTAGAAGTACCAGAACGCAAGACCATATTACCACCACGTTGATTTTTTCTGGGACGTTTCGTCGTACGGTGTGACTTGTGTGAAGTCATGATGTTAAGTGAAAACAACCGGTAATGGTTCATCTGTTTTATGACTTTTCTTGTCCACGTAAATCACAGGATAGGCATGTGATCCGGATAATATATTGGTTCGTAGTCGTTGAATGTTTGGTGTACGCGGATGTAAATCCATAAGGAGGTACCCAAAGGGTTTTGACGTAGCATCTTGAAAGCTTTCCCATACGTAAGGAACTCTTCCTGCAAATGCTTGCTGCGCCAGTGTGCGAAATCCAAGGGTATCGCGTGGATTATTAAATGTTATGACGTAATGCGCATTCAAAGAGATACTGCGAGAAAACTTTCCCGGTGGAAAGAGGTTTTGGGTCAAATAGATGCAGGTCACATCACAGTGGTGCGACACTTTTGTGAACAGATCAAGGATACGTTCGTCATCGCTACAGTTCCGCATTAGGTCATCGAGTATCAGTATTCCTGGACGACAATTGGGAGGAAATAGACTGGGAATATCTTCAGGAATACCCTCTACAAATGTCACCCGGGATGCCATATTCTTAAAGCATTCTTGCCATTGTCCATAGCAATACACGATTTTACGAATGGGTCGTTCAAACAAAGAATCTGCTTGTTGAAGCAACTGTCTTGTAAACGTTGTCTTTCCACACTGACTTGGGCCAGCTATTATGATACTGCTTGGGCATTTGAATTGACTCATGTTGTCGCAACAGAACGCAGACTGGTTATGAAAGTTTTTAGAGGCAAACACTTTTTAAATACCTATCAATGACGTGCACACACCTTTTAACGTTAATGTTACTTTATTAATTGTTTACGCCAACATTGAAATGATTTACAGGCTTGTTCTTCTCTTTGAAAACGAGTGCTAATACTGGTAATAGAATGAAAATAACTGTGTATAAATTGTGCGACTTGTGCATCGTTCCACTGGGAGTCATATCGCTTAAACTTAGCTTGAATAGTGTTCAGATCTACATTTCGTGCTCGATGAAGCAAGCAAAATAAGCAATAGTCTCCGCATACATCTGACGTTAGACCTTGTAGTGGTTTGTCGTTGAAGTACGTAGATTCTCGAAGTACGTATTCATCCATGTCATAGGTGTCAGGAGGAAATCCGTAGCTATCAAAGAATTCACTTTCGTCAGGCGTGACAAAATACATTGCAATTCAATGCGTTCCAGGTTGATCGTGAGGGTCCGTATTTGCAATCAGAGCGGAAGGATACTCGTTTGCGATTGGCAACTTGTCACTGGGAAATACACCTCTCATGACGGATGCTAGGATAGGATCATGTAATGAAACTTTCCATAATTCTTGAGTCGTATGCGTCTTCAAGCACCTTGAGACAAATCGTACACCACTCTCCTGTTACGGTCAATCTCCAAATGATTTTGGAACTCCGCGTAAACAATTAAATTGAGTACTGTTGGTGTAGGGTTGACAAATTTGAGATACAGGTTGACGTTGCCACTACGATGAGGAATCAAGTGGTCCGGATGACCACTCCCTGCTGGTGTCGTGTCCAGGCGAATCAGCCCGTATCCTCGTTCCCAATCTTCCCTATCAATGTCTATACCGTGCCCACAATTCATATCACCACTACCTGAGAAGAGGGTGTTGAATCCATCAATTTTCTTACCACCGGTCAAGTCGATGACCGAGTAAGGGATTTCCTCACCATTGACGGTTACTCGTACAGCATTTAGATCAAACAACTGGAAGTTGAAAGGATTTCTTGTCAGACTGCCATTGTAAGCATCGTTTCGCACCATTCCAAATATGATGCATTGAGGAATAAGGCCATTGAATAGTTCCGTCTCTGTATGATTCACGACGCCGCTAGCGATGATCCTGGCGTGCGTAGGGGTTCTTGTTAGGGTGTAAATTGCAGGCAGCGCTTTTTGTCCCGCGCGACCTTGCATAATACTAACATGTTCCAGTTTAGTGCTGTCTGCCACTCGTACCGTGCGGACTCTGAGAGTACTCGACATTATTTTTATCTTGCAATCGTTGGCTTCTTCTCCAGACATCAAAACAAACTCGTTACTGTTTAGATCAACCTTGATCTTGATTTCTATGTTGTCCAACAACAGTGTTAAACAAATCGCAGAGAGGTACACCAACCAATCCTACTTCAACACTTCCGTCAGTAAAGGAACCTCTCTTCATGAGTCCCCAGTTAATTTCGGAAGTATTGTCGACTTCATCCATGTGTCCTGCAGTGTCTTTGTAGTACAGTGCTTTGGTCAAATAAGATTTCTTGGCCTGTTCAGTAAAATTAAGCAAGGTCTTGATGTATGCATTGTAGGCTTGAGTGTCGGATTGCTCCGTGACGAGAGTTTCATTCAACTTGATGGTGAACTGCTTGATTAGAGAATGAAGGGCATTGTTAATTAAAGTATACTTCTTTCCAGGTGAAATGTCTCCTCCATTTTTTTTGGTGATCTTTATCACTAGTCTCAACTCCATCTTGTTGATGTCGATGTAATCTGATAGAGGCTTGATGACAAATTCAATAGGGTTGGTTCCGCTTTGAACAGGTTCATAATCAACCCATTTACTTTTCACAATAGAAACATCAGTGACAGGTACTTGGAACAACTGTAAGCTCGAGTTTTCACCGGGAACAGAAAGCGGATGTGCTGAAGCCATATTCAGTCAAAAATCGTTCTGAACTTTGCGGTTGATGTTCTCCGTTTCTTGGTCTGACGTGAACTGACTGGAACAGCTTTCCGCTTGCGTTTAAGTACTTTTCTCCCACGACCTTGTTGCGTAATGTCCTTAAGGGCACCTGTCAGGAAACTTTTACCCGCAGCCTTTGCTCTCGATTTGGCAGCTTTTCTTACAGGTTGACCATTGAGAACGTCTTGAGCAATTTGCATCCCCGTGTCCAATCCTGTATTGAGCATTCGTTTTCCCACTTTCCTGACTGTTGTTTTGAGAAAGGGCGTAGCTGTGCGAAAGAGCGAACGAAACATTCCACCCAACCCATTGCCTCCTTGACCGTAAGGATGTGTTCCTCCAAATATACTAATGTCTCCTTTACCTCGTTGGGAAAACGGTATCACTTGCCGATGGTATGGGTAAAACTGATGATTCATCGGTAGAATCATTTTATAGAATTGCACGGCGTCTGAAATGTAATGTTACTCGTACAACACCAGACGCAAATGAAATCAAATGACCAGTGTCACCTCTTATATTGATCTCCAGTGCAGAAAAGATCGAGGTACGGAGACGATGATAGGTAGGTATTTTGATCTCTTCTGCGATCATGTCACCGGGTTGACCTCGTGGTACTATTGTTCTCAGTAAGTTGGCTTGTACGTCCCCAGCCACTAAGGACTCGATGAGATCGGAATAGATGTACATGGACTGGAACGAATGACGACGTATACCCCACACCAATTCATCATTTCGTCTCATGGTGATGGTAGTTGCTTTCAGGGTCACGCTCTGATCCTCATTCAGCTCTACAGAAGTAGGACCAGTGATCAGATAAAGGGCCGGTACACGATCTTCATGGTTCAGGTACCCTAAAGCTCTAGCTAGATTCTTGGGTAATTTTACTTGAAATCCTGGAGGTAGAGTAAACTCATAGTAATGTCCAGCTTTTGGATTGATGTAAAAACATTCGTGTCCTCCTATTTGGTGGATCGTTTTCCTACTTTTACGATGAATGTCCAGAAACGCACTGTGAAGTCCTGTCACCATACCCTTGACTAAATCCTCGAGTCTTTGGTAAGTCCCACTTGGGAGATAAATCGGTAACTTCCACGATGAATCACCGTGATAGCTTAGTAGGTAAGACACTTGATTCCGTTGAACATTTTGCCATGTATGCGGGTAGACAATGTGTGTCATCGCGACTTCCCAGTCCTCACTCAAATGCAGTTGATTGGGAAGCTGCATTTTAAAACTGGCAGCTTTATTTTCGGGATGCTGTTCAGTACTCGCATCACTGGTTACCACAAAAGTGCAGTGTAACGTTGACGGTTCCACCTTGAAATGAAAGTAACTATCCACAACCGCTTGTTAAGTAGATGTCAATAGTCTGGAATATTTTGGCTCTTAATGGAAAGTAATGAACCCGTCCTGGTTCTTCCATCAACGTCTCTCGGAACAGACCGTGCGGCACCATTTCGTGTAACAGTTGCAAACGTATTTCACCCACTTGACGTGGCTCTATCAGACTAGTTAGCACTTGCACTACTTTATGTCTGCAGTGACAGAGCGAAACTCCCGAGGGTATAAGGAAAGTGCCAGAAAAGGTGACCGATGATCGACGAGGCAGTACACACCATTGATACTCTGAGTCAGGCATAGTTCTCACGGAGGAATGAATTTTTAACTCACACAGGGTACTTTGTCGTATTTTATTCTCACTGGTTATCCATCCTAGACCTTGAGCGACTGGTGTTGCGACCATGACCCAAACATTGTGTGTTGTGATAGTAACGTTCCATTCGTCATCCACACTAACTTTTAAGTACTGGGGATTCATACTCCTCAGCATTCCTTCTACAATGTCCAAGGCTGTTTGATATCTTCCTACAGGTAAGGTCACTGGGTATACTTTTTGGGTACCAAATTTTCTGAAGAGAAGATGTGGATGATCACATTCCTGAGGCACTTCAAACCAGGAAAACGGATAAATTACATGATGAAGCCCAACCTCCCAATCTTCTTCATCTTTTAAATGGATCTGTCGAGGTAACGCTACGCGGTAAAATGATTCATTATTGGTTGGGAACAAATTGCTGTTGGCATTACTTGGTAGTGTTACGTAAAAGTCATCATCTTGAATCATGGTCGTTGAAGGGAAACCAATTGACTCGCAGGCAACCAGCTATCGTATGATTTGGGCCAGCCCTTCCAATGCACTAACACTTCTTTCTTTCTTCCTTTTCCTCTCCTTTTCAGAATTTTCTCAATGCGGAACAGATGATTGGATTTCTCGACTACTCTCTGTAACTCGGTTTCATAAAATGTTCCTTGAATCAAGTCACCGTTTGCCTCCTTCAGGCGATACACGGGTGGATTTCGTGGTAACCTCTGTGCAATTGTAAAGGTTTTTTCGGTCCAAGACGGCAGGTATCCTTTCTCAAAGACTTTCTTGTACTTACTGATCTTGACTTGATCACCCACGTTGAATTTATACTTTTTGGATGGCGTCTTCTTGCCATACAAGGTTCTCCAAGCGTCTTGAGCATTAAATACAGTCACATCGGCGGGTTTCATTTTTATGCTCCGATGTACACTCCGATTGTAGTTATCATTGACCAAACTATCGAGCTTGTCTAAGTAATGGTAGGAACTGCTGGTGGTAAACATCCTCCACATGAGCTGCTTTAAAGTTCGGTTAAATCTCTCTACGATTTGGGCTTTTGTCTCGTTGTACGTTACAAAATGACGGATACCATGCTTCTTGAGAAATGTTTGGAATGTTTTATTTTTGAACTCAGTGCCTGCATCAGATTGTAACACTTCAGGTTTCCGTCCTTGTTTAAATATTTTTGTAAAGGCGGCAACCAATGTAGATCCTGTTTTTTTTATGCTTGGATAGAACATCTATACATGTGAGTATGTACTTATGCCCACGATTCCATCGACTCAGACTTGTTAAATCGCAAAGATCACACTGCCACTGTTCGTCTAGACCGTTGACAAACACTTTGTTGCGAGGAAACTTTTTGCGGGCTGGTTTATGAAGGGTGTAGCCAGGTTGTTGCTGTAACCAGTGAATTACTTCTGATCGTTTTAGTCCATAGTGACGCGCTGCTCGATACAGCTATTCTACACCACCCAAAGCCGAAGGACGGTCCCGTTCATAGTACAGTTTCTCTAAAAGTTGATAGATTTTCTTGTGAAGATTCTTCTTGTTCACGGTCTTGTTGTTGTTCTTCTTCTTCGTCAGAGGCATCGCTGTAATCGATGTGCACTTGACTATCGCAACAGACAACTAAACAACACATCCTCTGACACATTTCTTTAAACGATAAGTTGGGAACAGGAGTCTGACACAACCGACTTGTGAAGTTGCCCATGGTTGTAGTGCAAATGATGACAAGATGTTTTTCACCACAAATTTATAACCTGTCCAAGCATCCACCAGGTAGAAGGATAATGGTCTGGATAAGTAGCATGTAATGCTTTGTGAAGTTGATACTGTTCACTAAGAGTCACGTTACAGTGTTCCATATAGGCATAAAAGCATAATAAACGTCCCCAATTCATAGGCTCCAGTTCCCTCAGAAGTTCCACCACTGTTTAGACGTTTTATCCGGTAAACTGCTAGTCGATACAAGCGTTTTGGCACACTCACGTACCAAGAAAAAATGCAATGTGTTCATATTGGTTGCAAGTTTGCAGTGGCAAAGTTGTTGGCCTCCAACCTCCCCTTATAGCCAACCCTAACCTCATTCACTTTAAAATAATTCAGTGGTATCCATAGGGAAATGTATTGAAACCTTGAACAACCCGTTTATCATAAACTAGGTTGTATTTCTTTTTCAATTTGACTGTGTGTAGTGTTTTTGTTTTTGCGTCACGCTTGATGAAGTGTGGATTTTCTAAGTAGATTGGCTCCCCATTTGGGTTGCAGATTTGAGAACACATGGCTGTAAAGTTGAGGTTTTGAGATCCACGATAGTTAAGAGTGAATCCTCTGACTTTGCAGACTGTTTTCCCATTTTTTGTCTGGTAAGAATAGTTCTTCGGCCCTCCAGAGACAAAGGTAGTGATGTAATCATCATCGTCAAGTTCGTTAGTGAGCTCTCCTAAATAGTCACCCAGAGGAGGATTCCATTCGCCAGGTTTACTTGTGTAGATTATAGAATCGGTATCAAAATACAGAACTCGTTGCTGAAGAGGTTCCAGGACAGAGTAAAGTTTAAGTCTGGCATGGGCTGTTGTGAAAGCGGCAATCACCACATTGGTTTTGTCAGAGGTGGGAACAAATCCATCTCCTTGAGTGTAATAATGTTCTATACAATCATCATTGACAAACTGAATATTTTTGACATGTGTTGATTGGCAGGTGAGAAGTCGGAAGTATCGTTCTGCATCTTTGACAAGCTCCACTTGAGGCATATTGTCACGTTGTCCGAATTTTCCCCAGAATGAATTTAACATGAGCTTTGCCAACGAGCGTAGGCCTGGATTCTTCTTTATCTTGGTGCGATCCATCTTTATGCCTTCCTTTCTTTCATATTCTCGAATGTATTGTTTCTTCTCTTGTTCTGTTGCACACCAGGAGGGCCATCCACTCGCCTCTTGCTTGATCTTAAGAAAAGTGTCAATGTAACCTCTAAACAGCTTGGAAGACCTCTTAGAGAAATGCCACACCTCTACCATTCGAACCATGCGGTACCCCAAATCCAGTGCTTTATTGACTTCTATAGAGCACCATGTCCCGGACAGTGTACGATCAACGTCACTGTGCTCACAGGGAGATTTTTGTAGGTTCTCTGCACATGTTTTGCATAGTGGGAACATCAATTTTCCTTGAGCTCTGTATGGGAGGACAGGATGAAACAGAGAAGTGGGAGGTAGGATGTCACACTTGATAAGACCAAAGAACTCACGAGGTCATCGGTCGATTAACTCCTCACTCGTTAGAATTTCAGGATGGTCGATTGGAATTTCACAATACTTATTCGTCCAAGGGTACAAGGATGTGAAGTCAACATAATGAATTTTTTCACCTTCAGAAACTTTTTTATGTAGACAAACAGCATTGGTTCTTCCGCCGAAGAAAGCATGACGAGGTTCTATTGGCGTGTCAAAGTTCAAGTTTTGTACAAAGGCTTTCATATCGGGATCTATTTCCAGCTGTTGAAGAAATGCACATTCCCATTGAATCACGACATTGAAACCAAGGTTCTTCAAGCGGTCAATCTTACGAACGGTACCTTCCTTGAGGTTTTCCATGTTGGTACAGTTGATAGGGTTCAAAGTGTCAGGCATATAGCACTTGTCACAACCGTGCCACATGCATCCCATAAACTCGTAGACGGTCTTCTTGAGAGGATCATAACCGTCGACATAGCTACCATCAATGCGTTGTTCACCCCCATTTAAAGCATGCTGAATGCGATCTCCCGTCTGTTGGTGAACCCATGCCAGCCATTTCAGGGCCATGACAGAATACCTTCGAGCTGGCTGGTACCCTTGAGGGGGGATGAGACCGATGGTATCTTCTTCTAAAAATTCTTGTCTGAAAACTCGGTTACAGGCGGAGGCTATTGTGACACAATACTTAAATGGGTCGAGGTGGCATGTTTCTTCCATAAGTTGTTTAAACTTCAAGCAGCATCTTCTGAGAATGTCAACATCGCTACGACAGTATTCTTCTATTTCTTGCTCAAAATCAAACAAGTACTGTGTACTCTTCAACTCTTCATACCAAGTGAGGAACTCCTTTCTTTCTTTAGCACTCAGGCTGTCAGGATCATAGTCTTCAACAGGAGGAAGAGGGCCAACGTAAGTTTGATTTTCTTTTCGGTTGAAGAAATGAGGGAAGTATCCTTTCTTTAGTTCTTCAAGACCAAAGGTTTTTGGTAAGGCTTTCAGAGGCATTGGTAGAAAATTAAGAGAATCGCGGAACTTGATTTCAGCTTCCTCCAACTCCATGGACATAATCTTGGCTCCGTTCAATATTAACTTGGGTAGTAAGAGTTTTTTGTAAAAATGTTCACATAATAAAAACCCGTCATATCCTCTGAGGTTATGGGCAATCGCAATAGCTCCTTGATTGGTTCCGTCTAGCAGCCATGAAGTAAACTCTTCAACACAGTCATCGCCCTTGAATATTGTTTCAAACCCTGTTTCATCCTGCACAATGAGGAGATTCGCGATATGGCGCTCTTCATCTTGTCTAGATTCAATGTCAAAGAATAAATATTCTTGATAATCATCATTATCTCCTTCATCACCCTCCTCTTCTCCTACCTCTTCGTCTAACATTTGCTCTGTGAGTCGTTGTCTCTTTTGTCTGCCTTTCTGCTGCTTGTCCTTTTTCTTCTTTTCTAGTTTTTCTTCATCAGACTCTATTGGTTTCATGAAACATCTGTGATTGCTGGGGTCGACAAACTTGTCGCAATTCCAGCACATCACTTCTCCACACATGTGGTCGTCAGGTCTTCTTACTCGGTGTGACATGACTTTGTTGCAATTTTTACACTTGTAAAATTTTTGACACACTGACTGGTTTTCTTTGTTGGGCTGGCAGTGGTTGGCATAACATTCATCTCCGGCAAACATTCTATGGCATTGTCCACACTCTCGCCATGGAACATTTTCAGTCACG
>CM042756.1:1868085-1878388 GCA_022496165.2 Catalaphyllia jardinei
ACTAACAAATCGTTTGAATGACTGACTAATGACTACTAATTACTATTCTCACTGCATAATTAATTAGCTCATGGCGGAAGTTTTCATCATGCGTTCGAATTCCCCCGTTCCCGAGCATACTTATTGCGGTGTTGATGCGTTGCGGTCTTAGAGTATATATTTTGTCGCACCGCCTGAAAAGTGGTCATTTTAACCGTACTCCGGGACGACGGCCAACTTTCGCGTCTGTTCCTTTCACAGTCAACCGCCACCAGCATAGATGGCGGAACATCGTCTTCCCCGTCCGCCCGCTCCCGTCGCTGCTGCAATTGTGGAGCATGCTGCCGTTGAGCCGCCACCAGTTGTAGAAGAACCGCCTGTGGTTGATCCGGTTATCGCACCGCCCCCGGCTCCAGTTCTAGCGGCGGACCCGGCCCCGGCGGTTGAAACCGTGGAAGAGGTAATTTTCCTAGTAATTTTGCTGGCCCAGAGCCAAGTTTACGTTTTTTATCATGTTCTACCCGCTGTCTGTCGCTTTAGTGCCTGCGTTCGTCTCCGGTTCATTTGTATTTTCTTTCCCGGTTCTGTTGTCTTGGGTTTGTTTCGGTAAACCTGTATGCTCCCTTTTGTTTTTGGAACTATTGTTTCATGCTCTGTATTGTTTTAGGGCTTTTGTTTCCTCGTGTTTTTGCATGCCCCCGTGGCCCTCTGTTGCGTTTTTTCGCTTCCGCAATTTAAGTTATGTAAAAAAAGAAAAAAAAACCGAAGGATCCTTGGTTTTAGTTCTTTTTGCATACGTTTTCCACTAGTCTAGGCTATTTCTTGTTGCGTGGCGTTTCTAGCGCCGTACCGCCGGTTTAGGCAATTGCGTGGGCGTTGCTTTGGTATTCCACCAGTGAAGGCAACGTGTTGTTGCATGGCTGTTATTGTATTCCGCTGGTGAAGGCGACCTGTTGTTTTAGCGCTGTTTTTTACGAATACCGCCGGTGAGGACAACACGCTGTTGTTGCGTGACCTCTGGTCAAGTCCACGTATCGTTGAGTAACTATTTGCGTTTTCCACCGGTGAAGGCAGCGTGTTGTTGCGTGACTGATTTTGCGTGTGCCGCTGATGAAGACAGCGGGTTGTTGTATGACTGTCTTGCGTGTACTACCGGTGAGGGCAACGTGTTGCATGACTGTTTTGTGTACCACTGGTGAAGGCAGCGTTTTGTTGCGTGTTTTTCTTTTTTTTTGCGTGTCTGTGTTTGCGGGTACCACCGGTGAAGGCAGCATGTTGTTGCGTGATTGTTTTCGTTTTCCACCGGTGAAGGCAACGCGTTTGTTGCTTGACTGTTTTTGCGCGTACCACTGGTGAAGGCAACGTGTTGTTGCGTCACTCTTTTGCGTATGCCACCGGTAAAGGCGACGTGTTGCTGCGTGCTTGTTTTGCGTATACCGCTGGTTAAGGGAACGTCTTGTACTTGCGTATATAGCTGGTGAGGCAACGTGCTGTTGTGCGACTGTTTCTGTGTAGTTCTGGTACGAGCAACGCGTTGTTTTGATTCTTTTTGTGTGTACCTCTAGTAGAGGCAATCTAGTGTTGTGGTATACCATTATGGAAGGTATTACACGTTGCAAGATATTGTTTATAAAGAGTGAATTTGAAGTTTAAGCCATATTGATTTGGGCTGTTTATTTTGTCATGGGCCGCTGCCCGTATTAAGGTTCTTGAGGACAAGATTAGGTCGTTGGAGCAGCTGAAGACTTTAGAAAGTTCAGAGTCAGCTCTCGCAGCCTTGCGTCGACATATCAGTCGCCCTGCCGCGATGTTCGATAAATATGAGGCCCTTGATCTCCTACAGTCTCTAGTTCGTTTGGCAAGAAACGAAAGTCACAAGAAAGCGGACGAGTATGCGGCTGCTCTTGATGAGATCAGAGCCAGGACTGATGCCTTGGACCACCTTCAGCTGCAACGCCTTTTCCTCGGGTTATTGGGGGATCCTGTTCGTGCTAAATTTGCCAGGGAAGCCACTACTATTTTGAAGGGCGTGGGCAAGGCTCCTACTCCCCTTACTGGCTATGGATCCATTGCGCGTAGACCCTCTCCTCACCCGCCTCAGCAAAACACGCAGTGCTTTCGATGCTTTAAGTGGGCATGTCGCCCGTTGATGCCGTCATAACCCAGTGAGACGTCAAGGTGGTCGGGGACGAGCCGGTCGTTTTTAGATCCTGGACCTGGCCTTTGAGACAGTTTGTGTTCTTTTCAAATAAATTGTTCTTTGCAATCGTTCCGTTCTCGTTCTTCCACATCTGCTTTCTTCGTTGACCTTGGGGGGACCTGCTCTGTGTCTCAATTTCGGACCTAGTTCGGAGCTCGGGGTCAACGAAGGGGTGGGTTCCCTGCTTGTGTCCTTTTTTCTTGGTTTCACGGGATTTATTCCTTTGCTCCCCTTGTAGGATCCTCCTTCTTTCCATGCCAGGGTTGTTGCAGTTGCCGCAAATTCGTCAAAGGGTGATATTCCTCTATGTGATATTACGCAGGGGCCCTCCCCTTTCGTTGGCCCCCTCCCTTCGCCAAGTATGGTCGCAGCCTGCCCCAGTCAAGCTTCGTTAACCAGCTTCGTTTCCTCAGCCCTGAATATTTCGAATACCCTTAATATGATGGGTTGCTCTCCGGAGGAGATATCTCGCTACGTGGGATGGAGGAACGGCGATATGGTTAGCCATTACAATAAAATGTCCACTGTAGCTGGTTCCTCCTCTATCTCTAAGCGACTCCTCTCGAGTACCGAGTGTCTTGTTCGGACTCCGATTTCCCATCCTTGCAACCTCCAGTGTATCTTCTAGTTGTGGGTTACCAATGTTTTTCTTGTAATACTTTAGGGCTGGTGTATCGGCTGGCTTAGACTAATGATAGTCAGGGGCGGGGGTGGCGATTGTTTGTTACGAGGCTTCTGAGTATTGGGGGAAATAAAGAATGGTGCTCTTGTCTTGTCTTTTGTTGTGGCGATTCTTTGGGGCAGTGGAGGTTTTAATCGTTTAGGTCGTGATGGTGAGGGCAGGAGCGAACTCTTCCCATAACTTAATCTTTTGCGATGGGGTAATGAGTATGCAGTGAGGATATTATACTATTCTCACTGCATAATTAATTAGCTCATGGCGGAAGTTTTCATCATGCGTTCGAATTCCCCCGTTCCCGAGCATACTTATTGCGGTGTTGATGCGTTGCGGTCTTAGAGTATATATTTTGTCGCCCCGCCTGAAAAGTGGTCATTTTAACCGTACTCCGGGACGACGGCCAACTTTCGCGACCCGCCCACCGCCCCTGGTGGCGGTTGACAGCACTCTACGTTTATCCTCGTTGCATGCCTATTGCCTCAGCAGTCGCGAACTCTTCCCATAACTTAATCTTTTGCGATGGGGTAATGAGTATGCAGTGAGGATATTATACTATTAGTATCACCCAACTAGTGGACTAACGCAAATCCTGCATTCTGATTGGCTACGCTAGGGGTCTAATAGTAATAGTCATCGAGTAGCGAAATTCGCCGGTTTTTCTTTCGTTTTTCCCCTCAAATAAATATTTCCTAAACTTGCATTTGCTAACTTATTACCTTTTCTGTCCGACTAGTTGGGTGATACTAAAACAATTAGACTCTTCGCCCTCAAGAGCCACGGGTCAATAGCCCATTCGGCTACGGGTCTAATTGTTAATGAGACTCGGTCGCTCGGTCGTTCGGTTGCTTGGTCAATCAGTGAGGTAATAGCTCAGTCGCTCGGCTTGGTGAAACGGTCTTTAAGTCACATACATAGCATAGCTACATATTACCCAAAAGTTACATTACATTCAATACAGTTCAAAAAAGGAGAGTATAAGCAGATTGGAAATTAATTAAGGTACAGAGCGCAAGCACAAATCCATTTCTTATTAAATTTGTCCATGTTCTTATTATTATTAACACATATAAATTTTTCGGTTTCATACTTAATTTTTGCCTTAAGTTTAAAGGCGTTTATAATAGGAGGAGTCAGACTTCTTCTGTAATCCCATATATATACTTAAGCGACTAGTATCAAGTAGTTCAGTAAAGGGTAATTTGCATATATAATACCAATCATGACATCTTGCAGAGTACGATGGACGAATTCCCTTGTCAGTAGGTAGAAAAAGTGTTCGAAATCTTTCCAAAAGGATTGCACAAGGCTACAATGACTTAGTTACTCAGTCAGACAGGAAGGTAGTTCGTCATAATCGTAGAGGAAAAATCAACTGCCCGGTCACAATCAGCCATGGAGACAACGCACCTTTGTAACCCATTCGTTGTTTTTTTTCCTTATGTTCAACAGGTTACTCACTGATACATATCCATTGTGTGAAGAATCAAAGTATTCCTGCTTCGTGATCGATAAAGCCGGATTTCTTATTATTCATGAAGATTTTCTATCTCCAGACATTACAGCTGCAATGTTAGAATACGTGCACATCACTCAGAAGGAAAAAGATGTAGCGGAAGATCTGTTGCTAACTGGCTACATGTCGACAAAGCAATGTCGAAACTTGGAGAAAATCAAAACCGAGAACTTTTACCAGATTAAACTTCCACTGGAAGGTGTGGATACCATTGGATACGGGGAGCGTTGTAAGAAGTACCAGATCTCCAGTATTGCTGGAAGTAATGCGTTCATAGGTAAGTCATCATGATCAATGGCTAACATCTTCGTGTAAGAGGATATAAAAGTAATGCGATGAAACTCATCTTACCCATTGCGCCCAATCAGAGATCAGGATTCTGAATGGTTTTGGAACAGTCCGATATAAATATTTCCTTGCTGTTATTTTGCCATCCGTTTTATTTCGTTCCGTTCCGTCTAAATACGCATTGTTCCCCTAGGGATCTGACATCAGTAGATACAGCTCGTTATAGAGGTGTTATAATTTGTTTGCAGGAATTATATTTCGAGAAAGTGGTTGCTCGTCACGATCATGCACCTGTTCAAGTACCAAGAAGTGTTTGAATGTACAAGAGCTGTCCTGCCAGTGCCCATGCTCCAGTCGTCTTGATTTCCTGTATTGTAGAAGCGAATTTTCCCCAAGCAAGTGAGTATAAGAGGCGCTTGCCTCTTTGCCTAATTTGTGTGTAGCATGCGCTAGCTCAAGTCATGAGTTTGTACCGAGTACAAACGCACTGCGAAGTCTGGTAAATACTAGACAATTGAATTTGAAAAATACAAATTTATCATTTTCTAAACCTAAAAAAATTGTCCTATAATCTTAGAAATTAAAAGTGTCTTAACTATACTGTTGCTACCCATGCAGCTTAGTTGTTTTGTATTTTACTGATATGATTTAATCATTTTTTTTTTTCATCTTCCTCAGTATTTCAATCTGTCCAGTGCCAGCGCCTGTCTTGTCTTCTAACCAAGTAAACGACCCATCGACAAAAGGTTTGGACAAGTGCTTTGATCCCGAGTGCAGTAAAAAGATCAATTCCGATTCGTGTGATGGAGTCGTGGGATGTTATTGGTGCGTGAGAGACAAAAACGGCTTGCCACTCGAAGAGGAATACTGTGCAGATATCAATGCCTGTTATGGAGGCAAGGAAGGTAAAATACGAAAGAAGCCATTTAGAGGAACAAGACCTGCCTCTATACGAGGGCATAATACTTAAAACGGAATAAGTTCGATTACTAGCCACGGTTCAAGAAAGGATCCCGCGTGCACTCGTAGACCCGACTCGCGAAAATTTTTCTTTTATTATTATTTCTTCTAATCCATCTTAAAAGATACTTTGACAGCTACAAATGGTGACGTTTCGTCATCAACAGCCAAAGTGAGAGCAGATTCATCAGAATCCTTGATTTGTATCTACGACCAGCATCCCCGACTTTTTCAAATAGGAGTCCCCCCCTTCCCCCCCCGGTTTCCAACATGACGCTCTCCAAGGCCGTTTTACAATAGATTGCACCGTGCCAAGTTAGATATTCTTTGAATTTCCAATGCAAGTGTTCATTATGTTACCGCAGAGATGATCTACCTTGAATATTAAAATTTCCGCGCGAACGTTTTTATATAGAAGCTTATTATTGAAATGGCGCACTTCCTGAAGTCCGCTTATACAGGTTTAACCGTACTCGATTGCTGAAAACTGAGGAGATATTGAAAATTGACGAGTTGTATGAAATTTCGAATTATGATTGAAGCGGTCATGAAAAGTTTTGAACGATCAACAGACAAGATGATTGAGAGAATGCGAATGACGCGTTCTCCATTATTTATATATGCAGTATTGTAAGTAAATGCTTGAGAGATGAATACGGACATAGCGTAATGATTTGAAAAAATAGTTGATAAATAGAAAAAAAAAAGGTTTTTCGCAAGACTCCGAGTTCAGCAGTTACTTGGAATTGGAAGAAAAATAGTTATTAGAACACGCGGTACTCGTAATTTGGTAACCCATCCAAGCATAAATATCGTCGAACAGGCATTATTAACATTGAGAGGATGAGACGCTGGCCTCGTGGGTTGGATATTTTTGGCTGTAAGATCGCTCTAAAGATAACAAAGAAAGGAAAAAAAAACCCTGACCTCGAGAATCCGATTATAATTATTTTGCTGGTTGGAAAAGAAGCCTTACTTTCTTTATAATTCTCTTGGACCACCACTAACTTCGTCAATGTTCTAGACTGTGGTAAATCTCCTGGTGTATTCTCTTACCGTTGCGTTTTGCCATAGGGTTTTACTTCAATTTAACCTATGGATTAAAACCCCAAGTCAGTGGCATCAAAATTGTCAGTGTTTACAGACGATCTATTTTCCAAGTTGAGTGGCTCATAGCCACTTTGATTTGATACTGTTCAGATCAGAATGATGATGTTGCTTTTTGAGGCACTCGCTTACTCTGAGCGGGTTTCATTAAATTACTACTACAACTCCAAATTTAATAAAAATGTGGTCAAAATTTACCAACTTAAGAAACCATTTCACCGAAGTAAGAAACTTGTGGAATGTTTCTCAAGCTTTGAAATTTAAGGTTAAAGCGAGAATAAAAAAAGATTTACTTTTGCATTTGGATCTGAGGTGACAGATAACACAGAGAGGCCTTATGGTTAGTGCGCTCGTTTCTGGATCGAGCGGTCTGGGTTCGAACCCCGGCCTGGGACATTGCGCTATATTCTTGAGCAAACACTCAACTTTCACAGCGCCTCTCTTCATTCAGGTGGATCAATGAGTTACCATGCAGCGAATTCAATGCTGCGAGTAACCTGTTAATTATCAAATAAACACGAGGAAATATAATTCACAGTCTTAGAAATGTCAATGCTTTAATTTGTTGTCATTATCCGTTTCACTACGGACAACGGGTCTTAATTTTGATAGCTGCCCTGTATTCTCTGAAAAAAAACAATTATAAGGAATTATAAGGTGGCATTTGCTTTTTAAATGCCAAATTCCATTAGGTCGTCGACAGAAACCCTCTGTTTATTTTAAGGCATGTCAGTATTTCAGTGTGATGGAGTATTTCTAGTCCCCCGCTGGATTGGATGCTAGTCAACCGCAGGTTTCTCGCTGCATTAAGTTGGCTGGTACCCATTTACACACCTGGGTAGGGAGAGGCACTACAGGAGTGAAGTGTCCTGCCCAAGAACACAACATAATGTTTCCGTAAAAATAACACACAAATTGCGGTTATAAACATAACGAGACAACGCATGTAAAAACTTTCATTTATGAACTTAACGTTTCGTATGCTCCAACATACATCTTCAGAAGTAACGGCTACCAAAATTACAATTAAATTTAAACACGAAGGCTAATACCAAATAAGGAAAGTAATGACAATGAAAAAGTAGATGAAAATAAACAGACCTAGTTAAATATGCTGGAAAAAATATGAATGGCTAGTAGAGAAGAAGTTTCTCACTGCCAACATTTTCATTGAGCGCTGGTTTTAAATCGCGAATCAACAAGGTTTCCTTAATTTTACAGTGTATATCAGATTGTCCAGTGGCTAAAATGTCAAAGTGATCCCATTTAATTTTGTGGCCTGTTTGGGTCATGTGATCAGCAATGGCAGAAGAATGGCTGTTTCTCGTCAGCGCCTTGAAATGTTCTGTTTTCCTGTCATGTAAACGACGTTTTGTTTTCCCAATGTAGCAATCTTCACAATCCCAGCAGCTAGCCCTATAAACTACTTTAGACTTAAGGGAGCGGCTGAGCCTGTCTTTATAGGGGAAAAAAGACTTAATTCGGCGAGTGTTTCTGAAAATAATCTTAGGATTAAAACAGCCATAGAACTTGGAAATACATGATTTAAGCTGTTGAGTAACGATTTTACTTTGAATTCCTAGATAGAGTAAAACAACGAAAATTTCTTTTTTGGGCACTGTAATGATATCCTTAGGTTTGTCTCGGTGTTTATTGACTACATCGTTCATGTTATATGAAATAATACCACGGGGGTACCCATTGCGTGACAAATGCTTCTTGAGGTCATCTGAAACAGACTGTAGCAGACGAGGCGATTCAGAGATGAGCCCACTTATTCTAAAATGATAACAGTACATCAAAAGACCACAAGTAATATACCAGTGGAAAGGTAATTTTTGGGATATGTCTTAAATCACCGCAACAGACATACTAGATGTCACAAATTGAAACAAAGAGTCTCTAAAATAAAATAAAGAACGAAAACGTTCAAAAATACCTTGTCCATTGTATATATTAGGTATACCCTTCAACAGTAGCTTAAATTGCAGCTCTGGGTGTGGAGCTTTTTAACGGGTATTTACTTGACTCTAAAATTGTAAAGCACAAAAGTTTCCAAAACTTAGGGGGGGGGTTTATCAATTATGATTTCATGCTTCCAATGTGAAGATCTCTCAAAGATCTTTTTGGTGTGCAAATTTGAAATGAATAGGGGAAATATTAAGCTTACTATAACCTTAAATTTCAAAGCTTGAAAAAAGATTATTGTCGGACTCATTTGAAGCGGAGGGAAATGTAGAACTTTTGTCGATAATATAATCATGTTTTTTAGTTCTAAGAGATCATTGTCAAATTGTTTTTGTTTTGTTTTTTTTTTTGTTTTGGTTTCTTAGGTACTCGAGCCCCTGGTAACCCTGCTCAAGACCCAGAGGAGGACAATACGCCTAGCCCTAACCCTCCCCCCCACAAAACTATTGGTATTATTGTGGGTGTCATTGTTGGAGTAGCCTTGGTTGTGGTTGTAGCTGTGCTGTTGATAAAAAAACATAAGCGGCGCGTCCGTCACTGCGCCCGTACATCTCACAGTGCGAGACGTCCATCACCATCGGCCCCACGACAAGAAACAGCAGGAGCGCCAAACCCTGCATTTGAAAATTATTACACCCATCCACCGGCTACCAACCCAGACTTCATATAATTGAATGAAGTAGGAACTAGAGGCGGGTCCAGATTTAATTTGCTCAGGAGTGAGAAGGGAGCGAAGGGGAGAGAATTGCTACACGTGAATATGTCTTGCTCGATAAGCAACGGAGACGAGAGTAAACAAGTTGTTTCCCGTTTTTTTTTTTTCTTTCTTTTTTTTGTCGCAGTGTTTTCTAAAACACATAAAAAACATGTTCTCCGTGTTTCTATCGATTATATACTCGAAAAAGCTGTGGAAACACTCGCCTATGGCTCGTATTCCCACAGCAGTTCTCGTTCTCCCTAACTTCCACTCGTGCTTCTATTAAACAATTAGATTGTTCGTTGTAAACTTTATCTAAATCCTCTTAACAGACACCTGGAAAAGGCCAAGAAGCAGCCTCTAGCGTACACAGCTACTCGACTTACCATCTATCACAGATTATTAAAAACTGGATCATTGGTTAATGCAATTCGAGAGTCTTCATTGGCTAAGCTATCATGGTATATGAGCCATTATACCATGATCTACAAAAATGGCGAGCGTATGCGGGTTTTTTTGGGGGGCCTTTTTGTTTTTATTGTAGTCTACTTTTCTATATTTTGGGGGCGTTTTTAATAAAACAATTATTCCATGAGCGCGCGTTAGTTGTGAGGTGAGGCGCGTAGCGCAGAGTTGGCTATAATCTTCTCATATCCAACAAGCGCCCGTGGAATAATTGTTAAATAGATAGCGTAGTCAATCAGAGAACGGCATTCGTGATAGAACGCCAGTAGATTTATACGAAAAATCGATAGAAACACTGTACATAGACATGACAACTTAGACAATTTCAATAACTGAAAAAGCATTCCATTTCTAGCTGCAAAGACCGGATCTGGGCTGATATTAGTGATGATATCATTACCAGCCACCGCGCGGCGTTCAGATGCAATTACACCGAAGATTTAAAAA
>CM042756.1:1888915-1902668 GCA_022496165.2 Catalaphyllia jardinei
ATCAGCCTCTGCAGAAAGTTTCAGGTGTCTCCGATTTCCCATATTGACGCTACATACGATCTAAAGTACTTTCGGTTTCCCCCATGTTTTCTCTCTGTGAAATCTCATGTATCGAGGCCAGGAACGTGTTTGAGTATCAAGAATAATTATACATCACGTCTTCTGTACACGTTCGAGCACCAAGTTAAATTAATAAAACTGTAAAATAGTTGTTCTTGAAAAAATCACCAAATAAAAACGTATAAATTCGAGGGAGACCGATATATTTCGATGTAGGATCCTTGTCAGTCGTTCAGCCGAAAGGGTTCGGTAGGTCGTTTTATGATCCGTCACAATAAAACTTCTGGTTCAACTTTATCAGCTTGTCTTTCTATAGTGTCCTCAGCTACGTTAAGTTTCAGCAACTTGCTAGAAGTAGGAAGGTTTGTTTTTGTTCAGACGCTGGACAGGGGTGGTACCAAATTCTTCCTGTTGGGAGTCTTCCAACCGCGCCAGGTAAGGGTCACTTTTGGACGCTGCAGTTTTTTTGAGGATGTTCTTTGCTTCGTTGACAGCAGACTCAGCTTTACCATTAGACTGATGGTGGTAGGTATTCGTTGTAATGTGTTTTTGAACTCTCGACTTGTGTACTGTGAACCATTGTCCGACACTCATCTGGGATCCCATCACAGGCTATATGTGCCTTCAGTGTTATCATAACAGTGGAAACCTTCAGGTCATACAAACTCTCCATCTCAAAGAAAACAGACAAATAATCTACGGTCACCATGTAGCTCCTGTGGTCTAAGTTGAATAGGCCACTTGCACTAAGAGATCACGTGACCAATGCTTCCCTTAAACAATGAGTTGTAATCTTGCTGTTGCCAAAAATTGACAGGACACAAAAATTATCTTACACCCGAAATTTGAGAGGAAACGCATTTTTAGGAGATATTTTATGGTAGTTCGATTTTTCAACAAAGTAGCATGATTTGTATTGTTCGCCATGTTGCCCTCTTGCCCTCCAACATGGCGGCCAAAACTACTTTTTGCTTATATCCTTTGATAGTTCAGATGTGCTATAAACGTTACCACATCATCTTTTCAACATTTTCCTTGAAGTTTAACTGCAAAATTTGTGTCAGAAGGTGGTAATTCGTAATTTTAAAAACCAAAGTTTTGGTCACGTGACCAGCTACGGACTTTCTTATTTCAAGCAACTGGTGCGAGTTTGAAAAACTAAATCACTGTTATTTTGTTTAAGAGATGACCCACTAATAGTGCTTCGAAGGCAAAATCATGTAACTTTCATTTCCATAAAAAAGGATGTCTCATGATCTCTTAGTGCAAGTGGCCTATTGGCCCAAGGGTAATCTGGAACGTCATGGCATGATGAGCGTCTCCTTCTTCTGTCTTGTGCTGTAGGACGCACAAATCTCGCACTTCATACTCTTCATAATAGGCCAATAATTTGTTTCTCTGGCCCGCCATAGCGTCGATTCTATTCCTTGATGGCAGGGGAGTAATGTCTGAAGCATACGCTTTCGAAGGTCCATACGTTTCTTGAACGCGTTGCTCGACTTCCAGTCCCTCTTCAGAGGAAAGTCGTGCAAACAGGACAAATTCTTTGTCATCTTGAGCGGCTTCTGCTAACTCGGGGAAATGCCGACTCAGGGTGTCTGCGAGATGCATCTCCTTTCCTGTATCTTGCCTCTAGATCATATTGTTGCAGCCCCAAGATCATCCTCTGTAATATCTCTGGAGAAGAGATCAGAGGCTAATAAAGAATCCTTTCTAAGGGCTTACGGTCTAACTCGACAATCACCGATCTACTCTACGTATGCTGGTAAAACTTCTCTTTTGAAAACACAACTGCAAGGAGCTCGTTTCTATTCGGGCGTAGTTCCTCTCAACTGCAGTTAGCGCTCTGCTTGCGTATGTCAATGGCCTTCCATCTTGGGGTAATGCGGCCCCGGTCCTCCTTTGCTTGCATCACACTGAATGACTAGGTCTTTTTTCTCGCTCATGAGTACTTCAGCAGTGATGGGGCTGTCACCATCTCTTTGATCCTGCTGAATGCTATATCGTGGGTTTGTCCCATACAAATTCTGTTTCCTTCAAGGTTAACTGTCTAAGAGGCTGTGAGACTTCGGATAACCTCGGCAGGAACTTTGCTAGGTAGTGCACGGTGCCCATAATTCGCTGATCGCCAGTGTCATCGGTGAGCCTCACCATCCTTATTACTGCCTCAACCGTGGAAGGGTATGTCTTTACCCCTCTGAGGTCAGGAGAGGTGGAATGTAGCGTACTTCTGGTTGCTTAAAAGCGACTTTTTGCTTGTTTAGTTTAATGTTACGCTTTAAGCATCTCTTCAACAGCTTCCCAATTTTAAGGTCATGATCCGCATGCTATAGCATTATTTGTAGAGTTTCCAGTGGCTACTACAAAGATATCATCTGCGATTGCATATACTCCGTCAAGGCTTTAACAGCTTCGTGTAAACTGGGTTGAAAGATTTCACTAGCAGGTGAAATTCAAAAGGGCATATAATTGTATTTGTATCTGTTAAGAGGTGTGGCGAAGTTCGAAAGCAATGAACTCTCTTCTGTAAGCTTTATCTGCAATGACCATCCTTGCAATCGACTTTAGTATTGATTTTGGATTCGCTCAACTTCGGAAGAACGAGTTAAATGACTGGCATAGGGAGATGGCATCTCATTAACGCTTTGTTCAAGGGCTTGGGGTCCACACAAAGGCGAATGTTGCCGTTAGTCCTTCCCTGCGATCGCCACGGAATTCGTGCATTTAGTCCGGCTGTTTAGATGGCCTTTTGACTCCAGACTGCCATTGGCATAAAAACACATCTTCACGCTGGGAGAACACGTGTTCCGGGGTACGTCTGCCACTTGTCATGTTCAAGTCCACATTTGCTATAACAAGGCCCACTCCACAGGTTCAGGATAAGGCTTGCTCTTCTCGTTTTTGATTGTAGTTAATTGCATTTGCGGTTTACTCCCGATCAGATTGACAGAGTGTGCTCTACAATGGTAAAGTGAGCATTGTATTTTCTTTTATCTCTGGGATTTGTGCCTGAAACCTTGCACTTTTTAAGCCGCCTGAGCTTAGAGGCGTTGTATATTTTGAGGAATTGATTCGTGGGCGTGATCCTATTTGTATACTTCGTTCCTTTGGTGGAGCTTAGCTTGAGCACATCACCCGTTGCCCCGGTGTCTATTTAGAAATTAATTTGGAGTCTACCCTTTAATTTTATAGCCGCAGTGAACCGGGTCGATTTCTGGAGTTAACTAAATAAACAGTGATTCGTCAGAGTCACTGGAAGAGACTGACACTGCGTTGACCGATTTTTTTACTTCGTTTATGCTGCATACACCCTTTTGCTAAAAGATTAGTCTTTCTGCAAGTCTTTCTATGCGCCGAACATTTTTCCCTCCTGAACTCGTGATTCCGCCACAATATTTGCATCTTTTGAGACTTTTCCAGTACTCTTGGCTTTTTTTTTTCGTTCGTTCCGATGTTTCAAAGCATGTATTTCATTCGGAGATCTTTTAAATGCCGTGTAGTTGTTTCTCCACTTTTGCAGATGTCGGTTCATTTTTCTAGAGTGAGTTGTCTTTGTTGCCGTACCTTCTTTCTCCAGGCAGGCTCTCTAGCGCCAAACACCGGCGATGCTATCGGGAATTAATAAGTTGGTCTCCAGAGCAGGCGAGATTTCTTCGAGAAAGCGCTCACATCGTAAAACGTTCAGCCGCCATCTTGAATTTGTCATGCAGTGGAAGACTAGAGAGAGAAAGAAAGTTCTACCAAGGGGGTAACATGGCGCGGCCTATAAAATGGCGGTCGCGAGATTGTAACACTAACTCCATCTCCCCGACACTATAGCGCAGTATATAAAATGGCGGTCGCAAGATTGTAACTCTAACTCGATCGCCCCAACAAAACGCCTGCACTGCAGGCTAGGTATAAGTGAACCATGTAAACATGGAAAAACCTACATGATTTCGCAAGTGTTCCAATTGCTGATACAAAGTGATCGATACTTTCATACTCATGATGTGGAGTTAGATACATGCCGTTCGAACGTTTCATTGGTTTGTCCCAAACAATACACCTTATTTCAAAATGACCGCCATTTTAGTAGTCTTTTGTTTTCTTGTAAATTAGCCCTTGTTGCCTCGTTCTTAAACTCTAAATTCAAAAGAATATTTTTCATGAAACGAGGCAACAAGGGCTAATTTGCGAGTAAACAAAAGAATACTAAAACGGCCGCCATTTTGGAATAAGGTGTATATTTTTCGAATTTTTGAACAACAGAGTCAGTTACTTTCGAACTTTTGGGCCGGTTGAACGCCATAGCTTTGTAAAATTCAAGTGCTTTTTCGCCGATTGAAGAAGGAAAAGTTGCAGTCTCTTGTTCTTCGCCAAATTTCTTGGGCCTCACATCTGAATTACGGGTTCATAATTCCAGGCTTTTCAATTTTTTTTCCCAGTTAGCGGCAACGTTTTCAAGATTTAACGGTTCTGATATCGGTATTCCCCTCGGTAAAGAATTCATCTGCTGTAGTTCCCTCGTCGACTGACATCTTATAGTTACGCAGCGATTTTTTTATCCTGAGACCATGTTTCGAAGCTTTATTGATTCCGCTAACGGCTCATGTGCGGTGTATAACGGTCACCAGTTACTTCATGAACAATAACCCCACTTGAGACAAAAGAACGATACAAGGCACATATCCGTTTTACACCGTACATAAAACCCGCTAACGGTAAAGACTAAATGACAAACGATTTGAAATACATAATTTATATATGCCGTAGAAAGTCCGCTGACAGAAGCATGTAACTATGGTAATTATAGAACTCTTCATATCGTAACAGCTAACTCGCTTACTTCGATCTTGCTTCGCTTGAATTCATAAGCCTAATACTGAACACACAACGGCAAAATGGTCCATCTATCCTCCTCTTTCGTACAATGAAATATCGTTTCACAAAATCTCCCGCCTTCCTTGATGGCAATGTAAGAAAACTGTAGCATAGTTTTTGATTCAGAAAAGAGCAATGCGCCCTCCTTTAATTAATATCTAGACTATTCCAGGCGTTCAGTTAGTTAAGACGCATTCGTGCGTTGTTTCCGCACTGCACCCCAACTAAAACACCAGACAAAAGGCGTGACAGAAAATCAGCGTTAAATTCGATTCCCACCAAACTTGGACAGTGATCTCATAATTACATGCCTAACCCCAGGTGAGCAGGACAAGGTGTTGTAATCTGTTTTACTGTCATTAGATCTGAAAGACACCTGATAAAGCGGAATAAGTATAAGAAGACAGAAATACGAAGTGCGAACTCTCAACTGTCAACGCATCATCAAAATGTAATCGACGAGTGATAAACACAGGTTTCGACAACGTTTCTTTAACATTCTTAAGTACGTTGGTTCAACTCAAGATGGCATATTCAAATTACTCGAAGGAAAGGGTCACTCCGATTTCTTTACAGTTTTTCCAGAAAAAAATCGTGAACACCAGAGACAATTTCTGGAGTGTTTACTGCGACCAATTAGATGCGACGCCGAGATGAAACTGCAAAAGATAATCGTCAAACCGAGACATGAAACGACGAGCTGGCCTTCCCTTCCACGAGAACATTTCCGTCGATTAAAAATGAAAGATGAAGGAAAATTTACTCGATGGTGATTACGAACGTCTATCGGACGGAACGTCGAACACTGTGCAATTCTAAGCAGGATGCAATGAATTACTCGCTCCATTTGTTACAATTAATTATTACAACTAATTTTTACCCACTCGTACGTGCGACAGCATTCAATGATCGAGAATCTGAATTGTACCTGGTAAAACTAAAGGCAAATTTAAAGTTTTCAGATTAAATTCAATCCCCGCCGTTTGTAATTACAGCACAAATAATTCATTTAACAGCGGAAGACCCGTACTGCAGTGTAGATCATTCTTACCTGCATTTCCTTTACACCGAGACCATCATTCGCAAAAGTCCGTAACTCTCGTTCTAAAAGAGTTGGATCTAGAAGACGCGAGTCACCTTGAGATGAAAATATGAATACGACGAGAGAGAGCGCGACGTGAGTCTGAAAATAATGACTATTAAACTTACAGATTACAGCCATGATGTCTTCATTTCCTTGTCAAAAACAGTATTCTATTACATAACACTCGCATTCATGCTCAGTAGATGATAAGGTATGGAGAAAATATTGATCAGCGGTCTAAAGCCAAGCTGGAACAACTTGGCTTAGAGGGGGTATTACACAGTTGAGAAGCAGTACACGACGCCATGTTGGACAAGAACACACGCTACTTTATTATGCAACCCAGAGTGTAGTGCGCGCCCTAACATATGCAGACCAGGGTCCAGGGCCCACCCTAACATCTCCCTTCCTTTTTTTTTTTTTTTTTTTTTTTTGAAGCTACAACTTGAACAAAACCTTTAGTGATTTCCAAACGAGTCTTGTGCCACAGCTACAATGGGTCACAAAGTTCCTAAACAAAAGTGTCCTTACAAATGTTCAACAACAAAAAAAAAAAAAAAGAGAAGAAAAGAAAAGAAAAGAAAAGAAAATTAACAAAATTAAGACTTAGAGAAAAGCCCATTGATAATAACTTGTGTATCTCGTATCGACCAGTTTAATGTCACTGACGGCTTGCACGGGAGTTCACAAGTCCAATCGTGTAGGCGGTTTGGAAACTCGGCCCGAACGGGTTTTTGTCACAGACACGCTTGCTTGGCTCCGCTTGGCAGTTGAGCTTGAGCGAGAGCACACCCTTGAATCTTCTATGGTCGTTGCTAATGGAACAGGCATAGCCTGGTCTGGATCCGGAGGTGGTTCCATCGTGATACTCTGCATCGGAGGTTCATTGAAGGCGGACGGCTGCACAACTGGTGGAGTGGAAGGCGGAATGCAGGGCGGATTGACAGGTGGAGCAACTCGCGGAGTGGGTGGCAGACGTGCTGAGTTTTCCGCTGCCGGCACATAACTGGGGGACAGCTTATCCACCCATGACCTCGGTACTAGGGCACCAGGAGGCGGCGGTGCCGCAAGACGCAGGTGTGCCCGGTTCCGTCTGGTTAAACCTGCAGGCGTTTCCACAATGTAGGATCTAGGAGCCGGAATGGCAGTCACAAGACCATAGAGCCAAGGACCGGACTTGTGATGAGGGGCCGGCTTGGCGTAAACAAAATCGCCAATTTCTAATGAAGGTAGAGTGCTACTAGCGGCTGTGTCATAGTGTTGTTTAGCCCTAGCTCGTTTAGTCGCAATGGCTTCTCGGACTACTTCAGCAGTGCTGTCGCTCGGCAACAAGAGCTCTTTAGACATAGGAAGAAGGCCACGGGTGCGGCGTCTCATACTCCTTTGTGCTGGGCTCAAAAGATGCCCCTCTTGGGGGGTGTTTCTGTAGATAAGGAGAGCTTCATGCAGGCCACTTTTCCCAGACTTCTTCAAGATACGCTTGACGATTTTTACTGACGCTTCAGACTTGCCATTTCCCTTGGGCCAGTAAGGTGAGCTAGTGACGTGGTTTGTCCGGTATCTTTGGCAGAGTCGCTCAAAGTCTGATGCAATAAATTGAGGTCCATTGTCAGTTAAGATCGTTTCTGGAACACCATGACGGGCAAAATGGGCTTCAGTTTTGGCCGCAATGGTGGCAGACAGAGTGTTTTCAAGCTCATCAACCTCAATGAAATCTGAGTAATGATCTGTTGTGACGAGGTAGTTGCTCGACTCAAACGCACAAAGATCCTGACTAACAAGCTGCCAGGGGTACTCTGGAACAGGCTGGGACTTCATGGGTTCCTTAGCATTCTGTACCTGGAACTGTGCACACTTCCCACACGAGCGGCATACTTCCCGAATATCAGACTTCATGCCTGGCCAGAATACAGTGTCCTTACAGAGACGTATGTTTGATTCAGCTCCAAAGTGGGCAGCATGAGCCTTCTGCAGAATGAAGTTTCTTTTTGCCAAAGGGATAAGTACTTGCGTCCCTTTATAGATGACACCATCTTGACAGGTAAGCTCTTCCCTATAGCTCCAATAGGGGTGTAGACTTCGGGGAAGTTCTGATTTTCTTGAAGGCCAGCCCGTGATTATAACCCTGTTCAGGCTACAAAGTGTAGGGTCACTCGTTGTAGCAGCTTTGATATCTTTCAATGTCTCTGAAGTGACTCGAGGGTTTGTGATGTTGCTGTCTATGTCAATCCTGAAGATCTCAAAGTTGGTCTGCTTGGAGTCATTGATGGTTGAGAGGGGGGGCTCTCGAGAGGGTGTCAGCCAACATGAGTGACGTACCCTTCTTGTATGCAACTCTGATGTTGTAGCGTTGCAGCCGCATCATCATTTTCTGAAGGCGGCGAGGCGCAGAGTGTAGAGGCTTTTTGAATATAGTTTCTAAAGGCTGGTGGTCTGTCTGCACATTCACTTCGCGGCCATAAATCCAAAGGTCCCACTTGTCGCATGCCGATACTATGGCTAGGCACTCTTTTTCAATTTGAGCCCACAGTTCTTCATTAGGGCGGAGCTTGCAGGATGTGTAAGCCACTGGTTGAAGATCTCCGGAATCATTAGGCTGGAGAAGGGCTCCCCCTAGCCCACCTTGTGAGGCACCTACTTGGAGGGTAACGGGCCTATTGTTATCAAAATAGGCCAGGCACGGAGCACTCGCAATGAGTTGCTTTGCTTTGGCGAACGCTTCTTGGTGAACGTCTGACCAGATGAATTCACGATCCTGCTTAGTGAGGTCAAACAGAGGCTTGATCACTTGCGACAGGTTAGGGCAGAAAGTGTTCAAATAGTTCGCCATGCCGCAGAAGCGCATCACACCTTGCCTATCAGTAGGGGATGGCATGTCAGAGATGGCCTTGACCTTGCTTGGGTCCGGTCTCACTCCCAGGTCGGATATCACGTGGCCCATGAAGGTGATCTTCGACAACTTAAACTGAATTTTTTGTGGGTTGAACTTCAGGTTTTTACCCCTAGCACGCTTCATTAATGCGAGGACATTGAGATCATGATTTCTGTTTGCTTCCTCTACTGTGTCGCCTTGGCCCACGACAAGGACATCGTCAGCTATGCAGTACACATCTTTCAGACCCTCAAGAGCCTCATGCATACGTAACTGGAATTCCTCTGGAGCACAACTAATGCCATAAGGAAGGCGGAGCCAGCAATATCGACCCCAGGGCGTGTGCATGGTGGTGAGCAGGCTGGACTCATCTGTTAGCACAACTTGGGTGAAGCCATCCAGGGCATCAAATATGGAGAACGTCTTGTGCTTTTTCCCTGACAACCGCGGAAGTATCTCCTGGACAGTAGGAATTTGGTAGCGCGGAATTATGATGGCTTTGTTCAACGTTTGGCTAGGATCTAGACACAGACGTACCTTGGTGGTGCCATCAGGGAGGACTTTTTCTCTGACCGTCATGTTGCTGCACCAATTAGTGGGTTGGCCCACCTTCTTGAGCTTACCACATTCCACCATGTCGTCAAGTTTTGCTTTCACTTTCTCAAGTTTCGCCACTGGTACTCTATGGACGCCTGCATGGCAGGGCGGAACATCAGGATCCAAGGTCAAACGGACTGGCTGACCTACAGTTCCCAGACCCTCAAAGTTATCCTTAAACAGTGTGACCAGTTGATCCTTTTGGAGGTGGCCTGGTTGCAGGTCCGCTGTGACCGCTGACTGAGGAAGTGTTGTCTGGTTTGAGGAAGTCAGGTGAACGTGAGGCAATTTGACGTCTGAGGTTGTCGAAGAGAATACTCTACTCTTGTGAAATTTCAGCAGGCCGAGACGCTTGCTGTCTCTACCACTTATGAGAGCCGGTTTGCCTGGAATGCACGCCGAGTCTATGACTTGAAACTCTAGTGTTTCAAACCGCGAGACTCCCTCGCAAGGTAGACTGACTTTACCCAATGGATGAATGGCTTCCCCAGAGTAGGGAAATATCCTCACATGGGAAGGCTTTAGCGGAGCCGCAGATGATATCTTCTTGAAAACTGATGATGGCAAGGTGTTGCAGGACGCTGCAGAGTCCACTTGCATTAGCACCTTTATACTCTTTTCTGGGCTAACAGAAACTGGGAGCCAGGTGAAGTACTTGTCATCCTCCGCGCCGTCATGAAGAGCAAAGGCTGAGAATGAGTGGACCACGTAGTCATCATCATCATCAGAATATGTTGCAGACGCACCATTTCCTTGAGAGAACTGGTGAACAGTGTCTGAGCGCCGAGAGGGAGGGGGCTTGTTGTGTTTTCTTTGTTTTTTTTCAAACTCCGACTTAAACTTGTCTTTAGGGGACCTGCACACCTTAGCCAAATGGTTCTCAGTCATATAACAATTAGTGCAATAAGTACCTGGTCTGGTTGCTGGACAGTCCTTACGGGAGTGCCTTGGGCCTCCACACCAGCCACATTTTCCACGGGGGGATTGTATCGATTTCTTTGTCAATTGATTGACTTGCTCTTCGAGTTTCGGGTTGACAGAGTGCATAATAGCTATATTGGTATTGTGAGCTGCTTCCCAAGACTTTGCCCGGGCAAGTTGTTCATCAAATGTGTAGGGTGTTTTGCCGTCTTCCTTGTAATGGTGAAGAAGCAGTTCTCTAAGGTCTTTGTTGTGAACGCCCGTGCACAGGCGGTCACGCATAAGCTCCTGAAGTGGGTCCGTCATCTCAGAATATCTGGACTTTTGGGCAGTGCTTCTAATCCAGGTTTCGAAGTCTGTCACGGACTCGTCAGGTTTTTGTGTGCAGTTGAAAAAAGCTAGCCGTTGAGGCATTACGTTGTCCTGGCCGACAAAATGATCCTCTAGGCGCTGCTGATATATCCAGGGTTGCTTTTTCTCCGTTGTTGTCATTTTCGCGATGATTGTGGTGTCGAAAACTTCCAAAACATCATCTGGGAGAGCGAGAAAGAAAGCCGCAATTTCCGACTGAGCCTTTTCAGCGACCCAATGATCTGGAGTCGTTGGACTTTTGCTGGCGTCCCTCCAGGCTCGCTGTAGTAGGCACCAAGCGTTAAATTTCCGGCGCCATATTCTTACACTCGCTGCTTTATCTTCGCTGAGCGATAGTTTTGGCGGTTTGCTTTCGGCCATATTTACTTCAACCAAATTTGTTTGGCAACCAGATGTCGTCGAGAGCGTTCGTCTAAAATACCACTTGCAGAATCCGTCGCTTAAAGAGGCTGGACCAAGAGATGGGGCGTGAGGTTACGAAAACTCCTGACACCAAGTTGAGAAGCAGTACACGACGCCATGTTGGACAAGAACACACGCTACTTTATTATGCAACCCAGAGTGTAGTGCGCGCCCTAACATATGCAGACCAGGGTCCAGGGCCCACCCTAACAACACGACCCAAGCGAATTTAGAGGGCGGATGGGCGGGCCGTTCCCTTCCCCACTGCTTCGCTGAAAGAGAGGGTTGTCAAATACTCCGACAAATTCAGTTAGCATTGTATTGTATTATATCTACATAACAATAGATTAACAATAGATTAACAATACAATACAGTCGAGAACGACGCAAAACAATAGAATACAACACACTGCTACGCATAAATTTGTCAGAGTATTGGACAAGTATGCTAAAAGAACTGTTAAAAAAGGAGTGTTCTACTCCGATTTGGTATTTATAGGCACGCTACATCATATCACACATGTTACTGCACGCCCAGTCACTTATGGGGTGTTACTTATAAGTATTTCAATCTCGCATCCCATTACGAGTGTGATAAATAACCAAATGGCACTCCGTTTACTGCAGAAACAATAGGCCACAACCTCGTTCCCAGGGTCCTCTCTCTACATCAAGAAAGTTGGTTACGGCTGGTTACGTCTTCACATGCCAATCCAAGCCGCACCGAGGGAGGGACATCAACTTAATTTTGTCAACACTTTCTAGGGAGGTGAATATTGCGCTGCCTTGCAGACGTTTTTTTGAAAAGGAAGCAAGTTATTTGTCAAAGATCCTGCCTGGCCAGTGCTTCCTCTCTACGTGAACTTCTATGAGTATGAGATGTTAATAGAGGGAACTTTGCTTAATTTCTTTGCTTTTTTGTGTGGCTTACACGAAGTGTAATGCCACATTATGGCGTCATCTGATTTATTTATTTGTTTGTCCACGAGAGTCGAGCGCCTGTCACGTGGTCTAATGCCGTAGCCATTTTGCTTGTGAGCGTGGCCTCTAGTAGTGTTTTCAGGTGATCGTTTTGCGAGTAATTTCTCCTCCCAGAAGCCAACACACCCAGACCCGGGATGTGTTTAGAATGCAGCTCGTGGAAGAACTTTTATCTTCTCAAAAGACAACATTTAGGTGCTTGAATCTTCGGTACATGTTGTACAACACTGGAAGGAGTCATTGCGCTCTCGCAAGGTAACAACTATCGGCTTAATCTATCGATGCGGCCGGGTTTGCACCACTGAGAGTTTGAAAGTATTCGAAGTTACTTCTTCCATTGTCCAGTATTAAATTTTCAATGTAAGTTATGGTCAATTTAATCCAGATGTAATAACTGACTTATTACCACCTAATTCCAGATCGTAATCTTCCCTTCACACCAAAAAAAATTAAAATAACCTTGAAGTTATCGATAGGATACATTCAACTAGAAACTTTCTTGACCGAAAATTGGATTTACCGCTAAACAGTTTTAAAACAAAAGCCGCTGGATTTTGCAAACACGCGCCCGATTTCGTTGTTGTCAAGTTCTTCATTAAAGTGTTCAATGCAAGACAATCGAAAGTAGTGTGGGTGTTGGGGATTCTTCTCCATTTTGGAACAAAATGCTCTCAAACCAACTCAACTCCATACTACTTCCACTTAGTGTAAAGAATATTAAGGATAAGGGACTGTGGAATAATTACCTGGACAGGGAGGTCGGGAAATTAGAGGAGGGGGCATAAGAGAAAATGATAACAAGAGAGATCAAGCTAGAGGGGGGGGGGGGGTTGATGTAAAATTTAATACATACAAGGGGGGGCATTACTTTTCCACTCCTTTTTGCAAACTGAAAAAGTAGTGGAAGAAATACTAGAGTTGAAATATAAACACTAACACTGGAATAAACTGACAAATTTATCAACTCTAAGGTGTTCTGATCTATGAACTGCTGTTTTCCTATATGTCATGCAGTAGGAAAGGAATGCCTCTGTTATATATGTTAAAACAGTGCTACTTTATTTGCACTAGGATTTAATAAAACAGGACACTTAAAATTTAAATTTGCAAAAGTAGCACCATAATGTCATTCAATGAAAAAGAAAGATGCCAGTGTTAGCACACACGGCATCTTAATTTAGTAGAATAAAAAACTCACCTGTTGAAATTTTAATAGCACTACAAATTTTAAGTATACGTATGATAAATAAAACACAGTATGATTAAATTGAGCTTCAAAAAAAGGCTTAATCAGACAGAAATTCCTTATAAAAATATTTTCAGTATTTCCCACAAAACTTTTGGAATTCAAAAGATCTCTTTTAAGGTATGATAAATAAAAACAATATGAATGAATTGAGCTTCATTGAAACAGTCCAGAATAAGCTCAATCAGACAAAATGTCCTTAATATTTTCAGTTTCTCCAACAAAATTTCTGAAATCTAAAAGATCTCATTTTAAAGTGTAAAAAAAAATCAGTACGATTAAATTGATGCAAAAGCCAGAAAAAGAGTACGAGAAAGGAACACTCTTCCGCTTATTTTTTGACAATCGAAAAAGA
>CM042756.1:1906937-1921865 GCA_022496165.2 Catalaphyllia jardinei
TCCTAGCATCAGCACTGCACTGATGAGGCCCAGAAGGCCGAAACAGTACTGTCTGCAGTTAGTTATATAGATATATATATTTCTTAATTAAAACAACGCAAAGGTGATTACAATTACGAACAATACACTACTTACAGCACTAGCTCTATTGACAAGTTGCTCTAGTTGTTTGCTCTATTCGAATTTACCATATCTACACGACTTACAGTTACTGTACACTATGACTACAGCGCTGATACAGTGACGACAAAGGGCAACGAAAAAAAAAAGGAAGAAAAATAGATAATTATCATTACACCTTTAGGTTGCACTATATACATTAAAAAAACAGACCAAAGGCATGTGGTACATTATAGATAAAATAAGATATGCACCTGGCAGGAGATTAGAAATAGACTAATGGGAGATAACTACAGTTAGGTGTAGAAAATATGCTCTAAAATATTAATTTAAGGAGGCAGATAGTTCGGAATCTGTTGAAATCCATAAACCTAGGGATTTAACCTTGCCTTTTGGCCACTTAAGTGGGACTGGGTCGAGTAATGGCGGCATAAAGACGTGCGTTGCTGCCGCCCGCCCATCTTTCTGTTCTGTTTTTGGTAAATGGCTGTTTATTTCGGCCAATTTTTGAGCAAAAGAAAAAGCATATCTTAAGCCTCTTCCGATGAATCAACTATTTCGCCGGAAATAAAAAAATAACCAAGCCATACTCCTCGCCAACGCATCACGAAGACGAAATAATGACAGCTCTCAGTATGACACAAGATGTTGGTGCAACTCTGCAAGCAATCCTAGAAAAACTGGAAAAGCTTGATTCAATAGAATCAGCCGTGAAGAAAATTGAAGCTAATCTCGAAAACGTAGAAAAAAGAACCCAAAGGTTAGAAGAATTCCAAACACCAGCGAAGAAAGATATTGACGATCTGAAAGAAGGGATCACTTTTTATGGACAACAACTCAAGGATAAGACAGAAGCTGTGGAGAAGGCGCATCGACTATATGAAACTCAATTAGCAGAGCTGACGATGAAATGCCAGGAAAATAAGGATTTGTTCAATGCGATTCACACTAAAAATCTCTACTTAGAAGCGTACTCTCGCCGGGAGAATATTAAGTTCACGAACATAGAAGAATCGACAGAAATAGGCGGCCGCTCTGGTGAAAACACTGAAGAGGTTCTCCGATATTTTTCGAATGGGATCTCGGTTACAGAGAAGCAAGGAGCGTGGAAATCCAGCGAGTACATCGCATCAGAAGAACCAAGGATGGAAATCCGCGTCCTATTCTGGCCCGATTCCTTAGATACAAAGATTGCCAACAGATCCTTTTACTGGGGCACCGGCGGAAAGGCACGAATTTTCAAGTGTTCCGAGACCTTCCCCGGGAGATCATTACCCGTCGCAAAGTTCAGATGGGAGCCCTTAAGAATGCCAGGAGAAATGGAGTTGCTGTCTCCCTCAGCCAATCTCAACCGGATAAACTATATATAAGAGGTAAATTATGGTCGATCGGGCAAAAATGTACTAGTTAATTTAACACTAAAAAACTTTGTTCAGGTTGACCTGTAAATTTGTTTTTTAAGCTTCTCGCAGTTTTATTTTTGCCAATATGCTTTTCACCAATTAGAGGCGGTCGGCAGCTTATCGAGCTAATAGAGCTACTGTAGCAAGCAATTCTCCACCATAAGTCGTTTAGTAATTTTATTCATTTTGTGTGCGTTTTCGTTTTACTGTCTCCAGGGCATAGAAACCTATCTAATTAACAATATCTTTTATTGTGAAAATGCAAAACAGTCAACTCAGCCTCCTTCATTACTCACAACAGTAAACTCAGTGCAGGTGGGTAACACGAACGGATGATGTTCAATTCAATACACAATGTCGAAATGCCTTCTAAAATGGCTTACCTTCTGTTCATGTTTATTTCCTCGCCTTGCCAGAATCGCACAATCGCAAAATGTTCCTTGCCCGAATCGCAGAAATTATGCTTCGAAATTACAGTCCTTGCCATGATAAAAATAGTTTCAGCTGTCAATCAAATTTGCCGTTTTGCGTCGACGAAATTCACCCGAAACCTTACCGTGGCCTGCCATAGCATCCCACGGAATTATTTCTCATAAGTCCAACGCTTTTGAAAGCAGTCACAGTGATGAATCAGACATTGGAGGGATATAAATCACGTTTTCGGAAAAACATTTTTCGCCCAAAGTATATTGGCCAAAGTATATCAGACTTATTGACTGTATTATCAAATACGCCACAGAAAAGAATATCTCGGGTCTATTACTTTTTATTGACTTTGAGAAGGCATTTGATTCTCTTGAATGGTCCTTTATATATGATCCTACGGTTTTGGTGCTTCGTTAATCAACTGTGTGAAAACCCTGTATATAGTCACACTGAAAGTTGTATTCTGAATAATGGATGGCAAGTAACCTTTTTAGAGATTCAAAGAGGTGTTCGACAGGGCTGCCCTCTTTCACCCTATTTATTTATCCTATCGGAAGAGGTGCTTGCCACGGCAACTAGGAAAAAATATTAATATTAAGGGAATCTCTGTAAATAATGTGGAAATTAAGTTAAGTCAGTATGCCGATGACACGACACTTATATTAGATGGGTCACGCGATTCTCTTCCTTCATCCGTTGCAATGCTGGACTATTTCAGCAAAGTCTCTGGCCTCATGCCAGACTCAATGATAGGAAAACGGAAGCTCTATGGACGCGCACGATGCAAAACATGTCCTTTCATTTGCAACGTTGAGAAAATGTCGGGACCCAAGCGATCCATTAAGATCACTGATCATTTTACCTGTACCTCAGCCAATGTCATCTACTGTATAACTTGCACTCTTTGCAAAAAGTTATATATTGGCGAAACAGGTAGACGACTAGGCGACTGATTCCGAGAACATCTCCGCGACGTAGAGAAAGACGACAAAAACGCATCTAAACCGATCGCTAGACACTTTAATCTGCCTAATCATTCTACGCAACATATGATAGTCTGTGGCCTCTCCCTACATCAAGAAAGCACAGAAAGCCGCAAAACCCTAGCACAAAAATTTATTTTTCAAATCGGCACTCTTAATCCTCATGGTATCAACGATCGCTTTTCATTCAACTAATTTATTCTGTTGTTTTTCACGTTGCCAGGCACCAACCAATAGCGTAGCTCCATATTTCTGTTTTTTAGCCACACACAACCCACAATTCCTCGATTCGCTCCGACGAAGGGCTAGCGCCAGAAACGTCAGCTTCTGAATCTCTTTACGGTGGCCAATTCACATTATCAACTGAGTTGATAAAACCAAATTATCTTGTAATACTCCCACCGACGCAGCACCACAGTTTCTTTAGAAACTTACCCCCTTTACTTGGATATATGATGGTTGAGCCCGAAGAGACTAAACTCGAAGCACTCAATTCATCAATATTACCACTGGCTTTGAACAAACGCCGACAAATCGCATGATGTTTGGATGGCACAAGCTCGCAAGCATTTTTGCCTCCTTTGCAATGTTCTTTAAGTGAGAATCCCCTTCTCCAAAAAATCGCTTAACAACAACAACTTTACCTTAAGGTGCGTAGTTGCCTTTCATCACCGATCGAAAGCTTCCCTCACCAATCTCGTCCTTATCTTTTATGTCACTCCACACAAAACTAGGCAGGCCCTCGAAGTAACCTTTTGAAAGCGATTTAGACTGAAGAAGTGGGATCTTAAAGGCCATTATGGCCCTTTGTGAGTGCGACCACATTGAGATCAATGCGGACTTGAACTCACATGTGAATATGCAAATTAAATTGAATTTGCTCATGGCTTATAATTAACTCTAATAGAAGAACGCATTTCGCAAGATAAGCATCATCTAGGTGTTGGCGGTAACACCTTTTCGAACCTGATCAAAAATATTTTCCAGGCGCTTTCTGTCAGTTAACATTCACGGCTTAAACTAGCCAAGAAAAACAACATTAGCGCGAGGTAAATATTCTGCTTACAGATAACAACAGCGTAAAAAAGAATTGACTACCCAAGTAATATAGAATTTTTTTATGCAAGGAACATTCTTTGGTACAATCCACGTTTCAGCAAAATTGTCAAAACGAACGTAGGAAAGTGCTTCCTTTCTCTCTTTCATCAACACTTTCCTAAGTCGAACCCACTTCACAAAAGTTTCAACAGTAACGACATATTGAGCTATAGCTGTATGAGAAATATCAAATCATTATATCCAAAAAATCTGATCCCACTAATGATATAGCAATTGTAACTGCCGGACCTCAAGCATGTGGTCCATTTGACGGAAAATGCAACGACCGAAATATGATCCAAGACACCAACCTCAAGAGAAACATACATTGGTCTTTGCGATACAACTTTAAGTTAAGATACAGAAACCATGTAAGCTCATTTAAAGACTGACGAGCCGGGTATAAGCATGCAACTGAATTAAGTAAATATATTTGGAGCCTGAAGGATAAGGGTATTTCGTACCACATCAAATGGCGGAAGGTAAAACAGGCCCAATCATATTCTAATGTAAGCAAGAGAATAACAGAATGTAAGCAAGAGAATAACAGAAGCGAACTGATATCTAATGGCAGACATTCTAAGAAATTCCTGTTAAAGACCGTATTCGCCAGCTTTACCAACCACATCTCTTCATGTCACGCCACTAGGCATTATTCTGTATTTTCAAATTTTGAATATCTTCTTATGTATCCGTTATTTTTGGCAGTTGACTGGTGATTGCTTCGCAAGGAGCATGAAACTCTGAGTAGCAATAAATGTCTTCGACCAAATAATCCAACTCTGCAAATCTACACATTGCTCTAGTTTACCTATTGAGCACTTAATAGTGATGAATTTAACTTCAATTCAGTATATTATTATATTATATTTCTATATATATATTTCTTTTATATATTTTCTACACTCCGCATTTTCCACACTCCGCACTCCGTCTTTTCTAACAAACCGTTTTTAAAACAAGAGCAAGTTTAATCACAAGTAATTTCAAATTGTGTTTACGTTTAGAGATCTCTCTCAAATCACAAAATGTTTAGTTGGCGTGCTTGTCCATTTCAGGCTCTAATTCGCAGAAAATGACGGTCGGATCAAAAACATTGTAGGGCTTAGACTTTCAATTTTTCCGCATAATTCATTTACTTCAATTTTGGCAAATAAAACAAGTGTAAAGAAACCACTGCTAGCGTCATATTTTAGAACTCATCCTAAGGCATCCTTTGCATTCACGAAATGGTAATAAAGGCCGATCCTTGACGAGGGGGTTGTAGGGGCGCGTTAGAAACCGGAAAACAGCTGAAAAAATCGCCAGAAACCGCAAAACTGCAAGAAATTTCGCCCAAAACCGGAAACCGAAATAAACGGCCTCACTAAAAAGTTTTGGTAGACTCCAAAATCTCTAACTTTTATTTCGTGAATTTTTATACGTCTAAACTTTTTTTAGTTTCCAAAGTTCTTTGTGCGTATTCTCTCGTTAGTGCAGGGTTTATCATAGTCTAAAAATGTACTTATTTTTGTAAATCGGCCCCACAGACCTATAGCAATGTGAAACTGACTAGAAAAAGATGCACGATAAAATGATTGTAAGTGACTTAAACTTAAAAGAAACACCACATCCCGAAGTTGGTTTTTGATTGCCATTGTCAAAATATTCATTTGAGTTGGCACAATGGCAGCCGCATTTTGCAACCAAACTATTTTATTTTACAACCAAACAGTCTCTCCTTTACTTTTATTCCACGTGAACGGAGCGAGTGAGCGTAATGCTATTCCCGCTACGAAAACGCATCAGGCTTTGGAGAAGAGTTAATAAATAATTATAAATACGTTATAATCCTATTAAACTCGTCTGGCACCCGTGAATGTTTCGCGGCAAATCTTATCTGGGACTCAAATTACAAACATTTGCATATTTAGTTTACATTGTGTTGTTTCGCGTTGTTCAGGCCGTTTGTATCAGTGGATTTTTTAAAGTATAGTCCGTGAAAACTTAAATTATAAATTCATCGAAAAGAGAGAAGATGCCTTGGAAAAAAATCTCGTAAGATACCCGGGCCGAAGAAAAAGGAAAAAGGCGATTGTTGTGCCCAGGTACAATAATGTATGGCGAATCCTTCGTGGTGTCTTGCTTTGTTTGACGCTTTGCTTTGTCCACACTCGATTCCAGATTTCTAACAAAGAAGTCGTCATCATATCTGTGAAAGACATTTCTGTTCAGCTGGAATTGAAATACATCCAAGCACAGAACTTAAAAATAAAGCGGATTCACCGGCGGCGATCACGTTTTGTTTGGATCGCGCTCGGTTGACTGGATGTTTGGTTCTCTGGTGGTCACCATAACTTTCCTTCTCTTTCGCTGGTTAGTGCCTTTTCTCTTTAATGTTTTTACAGAAGCTTTTCCCCTTGATTAAACTGCCCATTTGTTTTCGCCGCAATCACTATTCGACAGTGTTCGACTGCGACTGCAAAACGTCCCGCGAATACAATGGGCTATTTTTGTTGCGGTCGCTCGAGAGGTTCGAAGCTTGTGTTTCATTGGTCGGCGGCATGACTCAGTTGACCGCCGCTTTGATGAGATGTGATAATCTTTCAAAACTTTAGGAGGCTAAAACTCGGGCTTTATTTTCGCGTGGATTTCCTTGCTTCAAGCGAATTAATAGGGTATGTAGATTTGACGGATTTTTGTGCAATTTGGCCAAAATGTTCCTCCGTTATCAATGCGCAAAAGTGTGTGAGGCTTTTTTGATTTTCCAAATACTTCTTTTTTACGAGCTTTCATGTGACCCCGGGCATGTGACGAAGATCGGTAAATATTCAATTCGCCAACTTCAAAATATCGGAATATCAAAAAAACCTCACACACTTTTGTAGTCTATCACCTACTGATTGACACTGAGCAGTTTGTTTGGTCGTGAGTGCCAGCAGGAAGGCAGGTAATTCAGTTTAGCAAATGGTGTCAGTTTTGCGTTTGAAGGCTTGCGTGCGCTTACCATTAATTCAAAACTTGTTTATTTCTTCCGATTTTACATTTTATTAGCTTTACGATGATATATACCTTTCTATGGTTATAGCACAAGCGACGCGCATACGGATGATTCTTCGGAAAACACCCCTGAAGGTCTACAATAGGGAGCTTAAGCACGAGGACTTTTCAAGGCGACGCCGCCGCCGTTGAGCGGTTGAGACTGGAACAAGGTTTACTGCACATGACTGCCCCGGGACTGCCGACGTTGAGCTGCCGGCGGCGACGTGAGAAAAGTTGTTTTGGCGGCGTAGTGAACTTGTGAGTGATTTAGCTGTTTTTATTGTTTCCTCTCATTTCTCCTCTGGTTGATGCGATTTCAATCGATTCTCCACTTATTTTTGAGATAAGCTTAAGCTTAGTTTCTCTGTTCCATCAGACCGAAAATGACCACAGAGTAAGAACCAGACGCAACCAAATCCATGGTGTCGACTAATAAATCCGTCAAATCGTAAGTGAAATTTTATTTCCGACTGAAAAAACGGAAGTTTCACCCCTATCGCATTTTTCAAAGGAAAAAGGTGCACAAGAAGCTATTTCTGTCTTCAATATTTACCCCCAGGTCTTTTCGATGAGAGTAGAGCTCACTTTAACACTAATTTTTATACTGTGTAGTACACGTGCACAAGTGCTTACAAGTCAGCAAAGTCTTATCAACTTGTAGCTGAGGTAGATTTTTGGGAAAAGCTTTTTGGTGTTGTCGGCAAGCTTAAATTGGTTGGTGATCTTTAGCCTACACTTCGACATTTTACCGAAATTTAATACCACCTTTGGGATTATCCGCTTTTTCACTGAGGAAAAATTTTCAAGTCTTATGCAAATAGTAGGAATGAGGTTTTGTTATGATTTATTTTTAGAGTGGTGCAATGGAAACCTTTTTAAGAGAGGTCCTTGCTTCAGATCTGTATTCCACACGTAAAGGCAGTACAGAAAGGGGAAAGATCTGGTCTCAAATAGCAGAAAGGTTATATGAAGCATCAAGTTGTAAATTTAACGTCGGACAAAAATCCATTAGAGATCGCTTGAAATTGCTGATAGAGAAGTAAAAAAAATGAGAGTGGAGGAGAGAGCAAGTGGGATAGATACAGAGATGACAGAAACAGATGTTATGCTGGAGGACATTTGTGAGAAGGAAGAAGTAGCTGAACAGACTGATGAGACAGAAAAGAAAAAAGCCAAAGCGGAAAAAGAAACAGCTGAGAAAATGAGGTTAAAAGCCATGGAAACATTAAGCGAAAGTCAGAAAAGAAAGAAGGATAGCAACGAGGAGACTGGATCAAAAAAAAAACAGCAGAAAGAGTATTGGTGATGGCTTTGAGGAGAGAAGAAATTGATTTGAAGAAGCAAGAGGAGGGAAGAATTTCACGCTTGTCCCAACAGCAGCTTAAAATGCAACAAGAAATGCTCCAGATGATTCAGCAGCAACACCAAGATCAGCAAAGACAACAGCAAGAACAACAAAGACAACAGGAGAGGTTTCAGCAGCAACAACTTCAAACCATGCAGTCCCTTCTTACACAGCAACAACAACAATCTCATGCAATGCTTTCTTTGTTTGAAAGATTTGCCACTAAGAAGGATCCCTAAACAAACAGAGACATATTTATACATGTAGCTGTGCAGGTTGGATCTTGAGTATTTATTCAGTTGAATAGTCTTTTACTGTACCTGAAAATTCTTAAACAGTTGTGTTATTCTTATGGTTTTAAAAACCAAATTATCTGGGTTTTTATTTACTTTGAGTTTAAATAGCATGTTATAAGATGTTTCTTGATGTGCAGAGTGGATTTCTCTGCAGTTTGATATTCGTCTTAAAGGAAAACAATCTTTGACTGAACCACTGAGTCTCTTACATGTATAGAGGTTTGAAATGTACAAAAAATAAACTCTTTGAAGTCCTGTTTACACTTTATGCCATAGCTGGGTGACACATGTGGGATATAATATAAATATACAAGTGTCAAGATGTCTGTGTTTAAGTTGATATTGTTACAGATATTTGAAATAAATGAACTTTAGTGTAAAACTTCTGTTGTTACTTTTAAGTCTTGTCAAACAATCCTTACAATCAATTAAAATAAGCTTGTAGGCATGGGGGATCATTTCCATATAAACATGTAAGTGCATTACGCAATAGGGCTGATGCTGCATACATTTTACCAACACTACTAAGCCCTACTTTGAGATTTTTCTTGAAATCTATAAATTTAAAGTAGTTTTGGATATCACCAAATAGCCATTCAACCGATGTTCGCACAGAACTCATTGAGTAGTTATACAACTCCTTCTGAGGGGTGAGAATAGCTTCTCTGAATGGTCCCTGCAAGTGTATCCTTAAAGGGTAAGCGGAATCTCCATATATGCACATTGGAGTTCCTGTTGTTGAAAATGCATACTGTCCAAGATCTTGTAATAGTCCAGAATCTTTGAGCATTCTGGCATCATGCCTCTTTCCTTCTACAAAAAAGAGCATATCATGTTAGTATTGTTTGACCACAACTAAAATCATTATCCTATTTAAAGACAGTGTAATATTTAACTCACATTTGACAAGGGTACTGAAGGCCTTAAAGAGAAACCTGCACAAGCTTTGAATGTTCATAATTTTAATTTGTATATAAAAGGGATCTGGGCTGGCCAAGGTAAGATGCTGCCCAGTTAGAGAAAATTAACCTCGAATGTTTTAAATAACAATAATAATATGGTAGAGAAATTGACAGACCATTTCCCCTGCACTTATGAGGGTTTTTAAACTTTATATTACAGCATCAAATATATTTAGATGTGTCTAATTCATCTCCAAGTATGCCTCACCTTATTGTGCTAGTTCTAAAACATGTAGTTCAGTTTTGTAACATAACCTCTACACAAAGCCATGCACTCTTGAGATCTTGCTTTATAGAGAAATGAGAGGGTAGCCTCAGAGACTACATGGACTAATGTAAACCTTTAATGTTTTCTTTTTCTACTGTTTATAGGTTGTTTTATTCCAACAGTTTATTTAATTTTCTTTTATTTCAATAGTTTGTTTTCTTTTGTTGTGTTTTTTGTTTTGTTTTACTGTACAAAGCTGATCCTTGGCTTGTTTAGTGTGTGTTGAATTGAAAATGCGGTCCCTAAAGTTTGACAATGATTTTGGAGAAAGTCACCTATATGGCCTGTTTTATAAAGGAGTGTAGACTGGCTTGAGAAAATGGAGGAATCAATCATGTTAAGATTTATGTTAGTGGCGGCAGGTGAGCCCCCAGGTAGGATTGCAACCTGGTTTCATGTACAAAAAAACGAAAACTGAAAGAAGACAACTCGAGGGAAACATTTTCGACTTACCAACTGGTCCAAACAGATTGCGAATCATTCCATTCGGTAGGACGACTGACTGAAATTTTAAAGCGTGGACTCGTTTGTGGCCGTTATACATTATTCTTTGGTGTTCAGGTCAAGCTATGGGACGGACAGTCCCATCCACAAATCCAAAACAGTTCTGTAATGGAGTCCCTTTCTGGTTTATAGCGTTTGCGTATACTTCAAGAGCAGGGGGGGTGGGGGGGGGGTGCTTAGCCGTGTATGATTCCAATGTGTTATGAGATGACCATGAGCATTGTAAATGTAGTCAAGGACATGATTTGTCGCCATACTCAGAATGGGAACTGGACGACCAAAACGGTGAAGGAGATCTCCATATCTACAAGGATAGGCCAGTCGCCTTAAAGGGACTATGTCAGCTATGGCACATGCGCAGTACAGCCCTCTTCAGACTAATTTGCATACGACTGGTCTTGGGGTTTTCGCTTTCCGCCATTACACACGTGTGTCGACGGCACGGTATTTCATCGGTTCTAGTCGTTGTTAGACTTCATTTATCAAAGTAACATGGAAACTAACAGTGTCACACCTGAAAACAACTCAACTGCGGTTAGTTTGCATGCTTGATTTCTTGTTATGCTTGTTTTTGCGTGTTGTCCGGTCGATAATTCGTCAGAGTCAACACCTCGCTTACGTGAGATTTTTTGTTTTTCGTAGACTCCTTGCCACTGCAATACGACATGCTCTCGCAAAACTACCGCCAAAACCCGTGGCTGTTCACTGCACCTAATTATGAACGTGCGGTACCAAGAAAAAGTCTTGCCAAAACAAGCAGGTTAAGTGACATGTCAGATGCAATCCTGCGAGAGGTCGTATCGATAAAATCGCAAATGTTGAGGTCTTTCTTTCAAATAGCTAACCTACAGTTTGTTGTTAATTCAACTTATTTAGAAAAGCCAAGAACAGAGTGAAGCAATTTCGTCCGAGAGACCATCTGAAGAAAGACTTACTGAAGAAGATGAGAGGATCTTGGAGAACCGAAGAGTAAAGGTAATATATGTTGATAGCATACACAAGTTTCTAGTATTATGTTTGAAACTGATCGTGTTGGAAATGTTGCTCATTTCAGCTGGTCAGCTACAAAATGTTGCGCATCTTCTCTGATAATAACCATACTGAAATGCTTCGGAACAGCCGCGGAAATGTTATGGCATTGAAAGTAGCTGAAAGTATACACTACAATGTAACATACATGTAGTTTGGTTTATTCAGGCTTTACAACAGGGCTCCAGTAGCCAAAGGGTTAGGAACCAGACTGTGAAATTAAACAATCCACTATCGTTACATTTCAGGTCAAATCCCTACAATACTGTTTCACTTCTTTCCTATTTTACCTATAAAATATAAAGGAGCTGTAGGACTGATTGTCACTCTAATTTTTAGGAGTTCATTGCAACTTTAGACGAGGAAATGGTGCGTCAGCTATGTGTAAGGGCACTGAGTAGAGGTGTTGGCAGCATGGAGTATGCGGACAGTCTTCTGATAATGGAAGATGATGATGACAATGACTCTAGAAATGTAAATGCTTTTTCTGAAGTTTCTGCAGGAGTTCCACAGTATACCCAGACTGAGCTGACTGCAGGCTGGTGCAAGTGCCAGCAGTGTCAACCAATGGCTCAAGTGATTGAGAATAAATGTTATGGATATAGAAATTGTATAACTACAAGAAGGCGTTTCCAAAGGTTATGTTTGGATCCAGAAGTTCTTGAACTGTGCATCAGAAATAGATCAGACATTAGGAATGACCGCGAAGACAGCAGCACATCATCTTTTCGGAAAGCTGCTTACCGCCAATTTATTTTGGAAAAATATGGTCACTTAGGAAAGGGTAACCAAAAGGTTGCTCCATCTTGTGTTGTACTCAGGGTCAGAAGGCAGTATCCTTCACCAACTGGGATATACATGGGGTTTCGACCAGAGTAATGTAAACTAGCATTTTTTGGGCTGGGCTGACTGTTTCAAAACACGTTTTATGGAAATTCTGCATTTGTCTGAATTCCAATTCTTGGTGAGGTTCATACATGGAATAGTGGAATTTGGTCCGAAACCACACATAAGATTTCAAAACACAATGAGCACATACCGGTAGTGCAAGTTCAATTTGAAGGGGTGAGTGGAGTAAAGCCCTAAGTGACTTTTGGAAAATTTTTAGCTAGCTAGGATTGAAATACTTTGCCAGCAATTTTCAGTTTACTCTGGTTTTAGTTCTTTTTTCAAAAGAACCAGTAGTTATTAGTTTGGTTTTTAGACAATAATGAAGACAAGAGCAAACTAAAACAAGTGCTTGTAGTTATTTCAATCCAGACTGCCTCAACATTTTCCGAAAGTCATTTAGGGATTTATTCCACTCACCCCTTCAATTTGAAATCACCTGTATGATTCAGACCAAAATTGCACAACATAAAGTTCAATTTAGTCAATGGCTCTTCATGTACACACCAAATGCAAAAATGCCATTTTATTTAAAAAATGTGATATAAGGAATGACATATTGTAGGTCTCAAACCCTTTTAAAACATGGCAAGTTTTGGCTGCATGTTGTACAGTTTTTAATATTGAAACAACATTAATTGCTATGTACATTTTGCTGATAAAAGATATTTAAAAATGCAGTTAAAATATCAGTGAATATTTTCGATATACTTGATCATCATCAGAGAGTAATATTTTGACAGCTTCTAACCTCAGCTGTTTGTTTTGTTGAAAAGAAATGTGGTCTACATTTTTCTAAAACGTTTTTAATTAGTAATCAGTGTAAAAATTTGAAAGGGACAAACCCCTTGTATAACATGAGAGTGAAAACATTGAGATATCATGATTACTATTTGTTGGCTTCCATTTGAATGTTTTCTTGAAAATAAGTGAAATTCATCTCTCCAAAAACCTAAGAGTGGCAGACTCATCAAACCATTGTAAAGTGTCTTTTTTTGCAACCATAAGAGAATATAAGCTGTATCATTAAAATGTAAGTACTATCTGTTGAGTTCATTGTTTTGCTGAAAATAAATCAGTTTTGCATTTTGAAAACCTTGATTGGTGCCTTATGTAAAGTTCCTTTGAGGACATTGGTGGAACTGTAGCAATAGTTGGGGCAATCCTTGCTGGATCATCTTCCGACACTGAAACATGGCGGTCAATTGGGTTTCTGTCCTCAAATCGTCGTTTAAATATTTTTGCCATCATAATGGGGATGTAACCAAAGTCTTTGGGCACCTCCACCACTCTGGTGTTCCATTCTTTAGTCCTTTGATTGTATTTCCGTGTGTGCCGTGCCTCGCCATGCTCATTCATAGAGGTGGCTCTGTTTACATGGCAGTTCCAGTCTATTGCTGCAAGTTGCTTTCTGGCTTTGTAAACTTGATACATTACATCAGTCCAGAACCTTGATGTTTTTAAGAATAAGATTAAAACATTACTTTTTATTGATGCTTTTATCAGTTACACTGTAGTTAGCATTTTTTACCCTCTCATTATTGTATATATATCTTCTTTCTTAGAGGTCAAAATGTATAACTGTATATATTTCTCTTATCTAATTCTAAAAACACAAACGTATTTTCTTTTTTTAGAATTACCGGTACAATCATTGTAAAGTGCCATTGAGCTCACGGAAATGTTGCTATATAAATTGTATTATTATTATTGTTATTGTCATAATTAATCTCTACCTACCATAGCATCTGCTCCTCTTCACTTTCACTTTCACTTTGATCTAAATCACGGTCTTGGTTGAGAACCCTCAAAGCCTCATCCAGTTGTTCACTGTTAAAAAGAAACAAAACAATGACAAAAGAAATTATAATTACAGAACCTCTCAAAAGGACACATCCAGAGGGGTGGAGTGGGTTGCTAGCCACCCCCTTTTGATCCACCAGAAAAATGAAACTAAAAAAAGATCCAACCACCTTTGAGTTTTGAACTGGGATTATAAACAATAAAGCTGATTTTCAATTTTCCATAATATGTTCCCATAGGTATGTGTAGGTAACTATAAAAAAAAACAGCTGCATGTGTGAAAACAGTGGTAAGGCACTCACCAATCACTGGTAAATTCCATGTCATCATCACTTTCATCGCTTGTTGACTGGCTTGATACATTTTACAAAACTACTGAGCCATTTTTTAATTTTATACGGGGTTCTCCCAACAGAAAGAGTCTCCTCTGCTCCACTCACACCAGTAATGTCAACAATTGAATTGGACCTGAGGATAAACCAAATTCCACACATATAATCAACTAGAAAATCCCTTGACATAGAAAATGTTGTAGTAAATGCAGCCTATTGAAATCAGGCATTTTATAAAAAGGCACTATAAGAATAAACAAAGACAGATATTTAACACATAAATCAAGCTATATAGGATTACATATAGTGTCTTTGGTGATTAAAACCCATGAAGGCTAAGGCAAAAAAAAAAAAAAACTCGTCAGAGCTCTGGCTTCCAAATTCTCTAAAGTAAAATAATACGTTGTATACTACACCACTTACTCGTCGCCAGACGTAGTAAGGCTTGGG
>CM042756.1:1921965-1937555 GCA_022496165.2 Catalaphyllia jardinei
AAAAAAAACTCATCAGAGCTCTGGCTTCCAAAGTTTGGGGGGGTTTCTTGAACAGAGAATTTCCTAGCCATAGGGTGAACTGGAGTCGAAATAAGAGGTGCTTGAAAACAAACCAAAGAAAAATCATGTTACTTTTGTTCGAGACTACGCAAGGCTTACTATTTAAATAGTTTATCTATAAAATCGATAACTTGACATGAATTACGGTAATCTATTACCAGCAAACAGAACACAGGTGAAAAAATAAAAATCTTACCATCACTAGCATCGTCAAGTCGTGGCCGCTTTCGTTGAGGGCTTCCTTGGCGAATGTTAGTAGTAATATCGTTTTCCCTTGATGAGAGAAACACATTTTTATTTATATGCAGTTCAATGCCAAAGGGGCACAATTAAAATTGGGAAGGTTATCTCATCGTGTACAGCCTACCTTCGTCGCTGTTCTAAAAACAGAAGATGGCCTGCAAGTGCCGTGTCGCTTGAGTAGCCGCACTTTGTCTTCGCCGAGACCCAGGAAGAATAAATGACATAATCCAGCCATATTCTTTGATGGCCTTTTTGCCAAACCTGTATTCTTGTTTTACTGCTGTCGTAGATTCTTTTGCGACCGCTTCCAGTTCGACGGCCGCCATGCGACGACATGACCACAAATGTAGACTATAATAACGCTACAAAAACCCGAACTATGACGAAATGATGTTACGAACAGGCTGCACAATCAATAAAAATAGTTTTGTGGTAAAAAGTTCCTCAAACTTCGCAAGGATGAACGCGATATAAACAGATTGAAACGTTTACCCCAACTCTCCGACGGTCTTGAAATAGTTTGCCTAACGCTTTCAAAGAGTTTCTTTTCGTCACGCGCTTGCGCTGGATGTGACATAGTCCCTTGAAAAGCATGCAGAGGCCTTCCATGCCATCTACAACGCTACTCTGAGAAAGATGAAACACCGGTGGAATCCTTAGCCCTTGAGCCAGTGTTGGAAGGTCCCTTTTTCTTACTCTAAATTCGGCATTACATTTGTCGTCGTTCATTTCATCCAAGTCGAAACGATTATATGAATCGTATGCAAAATCTGGATTTCGGGAGGAAAACAACTCGTAGAAGATTATAAAATCCTCGTCAGAAATAAGACTGGCATCGTAGTACAGAAGAAGAGTCTGACAAAACTCTTTAAAACTCGTCATAACGGACGTGTGCTGTGGCTTCAAAAGCTCATACAGGATCTGAGAATGGACGCCTCGCAGTCGAACAGCACCAGTGCTTAACAGATTAAATTTGGCGCGAGAACGACGACGTCAGAACCAGGGCTTCGCAGATTTCCCCACGGCGTCGCCTTGAAAAGTCCTCGTGCTTAAGCTCCCTAATAACCTTAAGTTAAGTTCGCTGCAGCGATAGAGTGCCTGGTGAAGGCTTACATAGCAACTTATATAGTCAGCAAAACACTACTTTTTTTCGCAGTCCGATAAACAACAGGATTTCGCATGGAATAGACAACAAACTGAATGAAACATAGTTCACAACTTGTCACCTTGTCTGCACAAAGACTGGCCTATGGTTCAATGCCATTAGAGCTCGCTAAAACTAGACCTACATCCAATTTTCCTGAGTCGAGAAATTCTTTTTCCAAGGTAAGATCGGCTAAGCTTAACACCGACTTAACAATATTAATATTAATGCCTGGCACAGACTATTTTGGTGAAACCGCACTTAGACATCCTCTACCTGTCAACACCATGCCGGGAAATCACACAATCACACGCTTTCGCTGCACTGGTTCGGGCTTACAAAGAACCTACAAAGTCGGCAAAACCATATTTTTTTCGCAGCCTGATAAACAACAAGATTTCGCATGAAATTGATATCTACATTTCAACATAAAAAACGCCGTTACGTGACATTTCAGCCCAATATTATTTAGGACGAATATATAAGTTACGTGACATTTCTGTTCAATAATTGTCACTGCACAATATCTAAAAGTAAACTGCTAAACGGCACTGAAACCAGTGTTAGGCGCGCACTGATTTCACAACAACACAGTAAACAAGCTAATATTAGACAGAGGAAGTTGTGAAAAGTTCCACAAAGAGTTTAGGTTCGCTGACCCGGTTTTAATAACTTCAGGTATAAATAAATAAATAAATAAATAAATAAGTAAATAAATACGAAATTGTGAATGATACTAAAACAGACTATACATGCATGCGGACATGGCACCGCATCTCATTTTCATTTTCCCAAATGAAAGTTGGGAAAATTAAAATGAGTCTTTCGAAACCGAGAAAAGCGAAGCCTACACGAAGGAAAAAGAAAATCCACTCGTATAAACCAACTAGTACTCAATCTTTTGATCTCTAAGCTCTGCACTGGTACACAGTCATCTTAATCATGGAGTTCCTTTCGATCACGTGACTCCCGTAAACAGACAAAATTCGTAGCTGCAAACTCATTGTGAGCTTTTCACACATAAAAACAACTTCTATTTTATTTGAAAAGGTGCTAATTTTATCTCCGACCTTATAGCGATAGGTAATGCATTCCACAAATTAGTTATTCGTATGAAGAAAGAGTTACAGAAAAGAGATTTTTGGTTTTGTTATGGAGGTAACAAATTCTTATGTTAGTTGAGTTCACAGCTGGGGTCTAGCATTTAGCTTGCTAACGTAATTTCCATATTATACCAATTAAGGCTTGCATCAAGGACTATAACGTTTAACCGTGGTAAGTGCACGACTTTATTGCATGTACCATGCAAGATTGACAATAGTGCTCGGCCAAATTCCGTGTGGATTACATAAACTGCAATCCCCCATACAGCTGTCTGCAAAAAAATATTTTTTTTTTCTTTACAGAAGCAAGTATAGGCCCTAAATGGACTATGAAACAACAAATCTTGCCCCTTCTTCATTTTCTGACTCTCCAATTCAGCTACCAAGTTGTCAAGTTTGTCGATTACAATCCATCTAGGTGTATTATTCCTATCCAGCCTTAGTCTTCAGTTCACTTAGCATCTTGGTTAATTCCGTCGATTATTAAGAGTAAAACTTTAACATTATAAAAAGCGATTTAATACATAATGACATGTCCGCTTAAAAGCTCCATAACTCGCAGTTTGATGTACTTTCCTGGTTTCCAATTTTTGGTACGTTAATACCATAAAAAAATGACACTTCACACTCTCAGTATTGATCTAGAATGCACTGGCACCTTCATAATAAGGGTTATAGGGTGGTGCTGGCGCCTGAACCGCAGACGACATTGCTTGTTCATAGCTTGGCGGTTCCATGTCGATCCTTAGGGAATGCACAGGAACACCAGGGCTCGGGCCGTATGGGGGATATGCTGGTGAAGGAACACTGTAAGACACTTCGGCGGGCGGAGCAGGCACTGATAGGGCAGGTTGGTTCATGGGTACCCTTTCTCTATTACTGCATTTGACGACTATAATTACTGCTACAATAATAGCAGCCATTACTCCAACGATGATACCAGCAGTGGCTCCATCCGACATTCCACCCTTGTTGTTATCATGAACGTCATCATCATCGTCATCATCATCATCATTGGGGTCATTAAAAGCATCACCGCTTCCAGGGGCTCTTGTGCCTGAAGAAATAGATAGATCCATTAAATAAATCAATTGGTTTACAATAACGAATTACATCCCAGCATGTAATCCTAACAGGAGAATTCCTCTTACTAACGGACATTTTAAGCCACGTGTCTCGCAACATTTTACTTCTGGTTATTATCACTCGATTCATCTAGGTGTACAAATGGGTGCCGGTGAACGTAATGCTTAGGGCAACCCTACGATGGACTAGCATTTCATTTGGAGGGAGTAGAAATACTCCTAGTCGCTTCTTGCTGCAGAAACCAGGATAAGTTCCGGCCTGATGAGACACTTGGATCGTACGAAAACTTTACTTGTACTTTTAACGTCTACTTCCATAATGAAGGCAGCTTCACTAATTTAACTTGATCACTCCGAGTCAGATTGTATTTTTCGCTCTGATTTAGGTTACGTCATGAGGACTTTGCAGTAACATAAATAGATTCTCTCATAAATTCCAATTCTGTCACAAAAGAAGGTGAACCTAACAACCCTGAGTGAATCGCGACATTCGGATGTAAGGAGTAAAACAGAAATGCTTCTTATACAAACTAAACAGTAAAACATGAACTGCAACCACCTTCTTTGCCGCCATAACAGGTGTTGATATCAGCGCAGTATTTGTTGGAAAGTGGAGCGTTGTTAGAGTCTCTAACGCACCAATAGCAGCCCACGACTCCGTCACATGACCCTGAATCTGTCTTCTCGTTGCATTTTGGATCAAAGCATTTCTCTACGCCACTAACGGAAGGATCATTAACTTGCTCAGATGGAACGACTGTTGCCGGCACAGGACAAATAAAAATGCTGCGAACGAAGAAAAAAATTAAAATCATTTTTAGGGAAGCTATGTTTACTTGGGCGAACTATATTTTCAGAGCAGTACCCGCACTAATTGGTGGTTTGCAGCATATTCAAAGACCGTGGCTAACAGGATCTTACGCTGGCGTAAAAAAAGTCAAGCCAAGCCTAAAGCCAAGCCTAAAAACATAAATTAGATCAAAGATGCGACTTTTCAAACTGGTTTACTAAACGACTTTGTTTCTGGAGACCTTTGGGAGATGAACAAGTTTACAACAGTATAAATGGTACAAAATTCCACCGACTTTGAGTACGTGTGTTTCTGACAGGCGCAGTACAAAGAGTGTTGTCTTTTCTTACTTGCTGGCCGGAAACTCGCTTCTACAATAATGGAAGTCAAGTGGCGAAGAGCATGGACACTGGCAAGTCAAACCCTGGACACTGGAGCATTCTTTGTTGCTAGAACATGTGCAAGACCTGGAGTAGCATGAACTGTCACGTGATATGATTCCTGAGAAAGGAAAAATATACCAACAACTCGGTCAAGGAGCAAACTGTTAAAACAATCCAGTGGAATGAATTACAGATTATTGCAAGGGAATCATTTGAAATTTGCCACGTGGCACTTTTTGCATGGCAGCTTGGCGAGCCCAATCGAATTCAATTCATGTATTGGACAATCGAACGAAAAAAAGAAGAAATTCCGCAGAAATGGCTTTCAGATTCGCTTTGGATTGTAAGCTTCAAATGCATAGTAAAAGGCTACCAGCAATACCGCTTTCAGTAACCCCTCGAGTTGTCTTGCTGCAATTGTAAGTTTGCTTAAATGGAATTGGTACAACAATTTCGGAATACGCCGGCGGGAATAATAGATAAATAGTTTAATTAACAACAACAAAAACGTAGCAGCCGGTTGGCTGAATTGCGTAATTTTTTACAAAGAATAAATTAGCTATTGTAACAATATAAGATGTAATGATAGTTTTATTCTGTTCTGTTCTCCTAACTACCGTGGACAGTTTATAAATTTCTGTTACTGAATAAATAGTACAAAAGCACAAGAAAAACCTGTTATGATGGGATTGCTTTGGGCTTGCTTTGTATAGGTTTACCAGAGCCAATCGAACGCAATCCATTTATTTGTGTTTGATTGAATTCGGTTTCCGAACTCAATAGTTTGATTGGGTTCGATTTCTTCGATTTGTTGGATTAAGTTCAATTGCTTCGAAAATAGAGCTCACACAAAGTTCGGTGTTCGATTTGGTTCGATTGTCGAACTCAATTGAATCCAATCCATGGATTGGGTTCGATTTTTGAAAGTTACATTTTTGCCGGTGTTAAGAAGGTTAAATGCCGTCACACAACGCAGGCTAGATGAAAAATAAGAGATAATAATAATGAAGACTGAAGGTATACCCAGCTACCTAAAAAATTAGGCTTCTTTCCAATTCATGCCCATCTATTTCTTCGATACCCATGAAGTTTCTACTTTCCAATAATTCTTTATAGATTATGTCTCATGTTCTATCTCTATGCATTCATTCACACGAGTCTGTCACAGTGCTTGCCTCCAACGCAGGTGCTCTTAAGGCTCGTTAGGTGACCCTCACCTAACGTCTCATGATATTTTTCTTGGAATAGAAGAGAGTGGGGGTATATATGTAACATGAATGAAAAACGTAGGATTATAAAACTGTTTTTCTGCCATTAAAATTCAGTGTACTGCAAAATATAAATAATATTGTGCGCGGATCGACATGGCCACCAACATTATCAGCTTCCTTACCTAGAAATGCATTAGTGCCCCCCACACTAGACAGCTGGTACTTCTTGCAGCGGACTCCACTGTCCAACGTGTTCACGCCTTGTAGTGGTGGAATCTTAAGCTTGTAAAAGTTCTGCAGCTTGATTTTCTCCAAATTGCGGCATTCTTCTTTCACCAGATAACCTTTCTGTAACAGATCTTCGGCAACGTCCTTTTCTTTTTCGGTGATGTGGACATGTTCCAGTGTTTTGGCCGTGATATCAGGCACAAGGAAATCGTCGTGCATGATTAGAAATCCAGCTGCGTCCAGCACGAAACAGTCAAAGTTGGTTTCTTTACATTTTGGATAGGTGTCTGTCAGGAGTCTGAAAACATACACACTGTGAGAGATGCTAATCAGTGCTTTATCGCCGGCATTTTACCAGATAATGTAGAGGAAGTGATATAATAATGCTGGTGATCACAATCACGATCACGATCACGATCACGATAGCGATAACGATAACGATAACGATAACCAACAATAATTAAGAAAAACACTAGCGACAAACGTGTCCGACGTTCTAAACACGTAGTTACTCTTGAAATCGCATGTTTAATTTCGTTTCCCTTAACAACGGCGCCAAGATGTCGGCGAAACTTCGGACGCCATTATCGCTAGGTTTTGCCTGTATATGATATTGATAACGTTAATAGTAATGGTTAAAATGATGACCTGACGAAACTACCTTTGGATTTATTGGCCATCCCAGGGGGGTACTCCCTTATTTGCGCTATACGGGGACGTGCCATCGGATTGAATATGGGTGTCCTAAACAGGGTATGGTATTACGAGACGAGAGACTTACATTCAGACTGCAGAAGAAACAGCAGAAACAACAAGAAACTATCAAAAACAGGTTTTGGTTATGATAAAGCATTGTTTGGCAAATTTTGCAAATTAACTCTATACCGGAGTAAACATTTTTTTTTACAGAACTTTTCTTTACAGAACTAACACAAAAGTTTACGCGTAGACTTACGGTCTCCGTCCCTGATTATGGCTCCTGATAGACACAATTGCTTTACTGGAAAATATACCACTCGGGACCCGGTTTATTTTCCATAATCGCACATGTGAGTTTATCGATGATTTCATTGATATCAAGTTTGTCTCTTAAATTGTACTTAAATTCGTTGGTGTATCATCAAAACATCTTCGGTTCTTCCTCGAAAGTCTTCGGCAATCTTCGGAAATCTTCGAACATCTTCAGAAATTTTCAGAAATTCTCGGAAAATGTTCGGGAACGTTCGTCTGGCTTTCGGAACAATTTAGGAAAATCTTCGGAAAACTTCGGAAGGTGGTCGGAAATCTTCGGGAAACCAGCAAAAACGCCGTCATCAGTATGTCGATATAATAAAAAGAACATTACACGTTCGCTCGAAGATATGAATTTTATGTTCTCGCCACTCGAACATAAAATTCATATCTTCTCGCCACCATGTAATATCCTCTATTTATTAAAAACTGGATCATTGGATAATGCAAATGGAGAGTTTTCATTGGCTTATACCATGATCTACAAAAATGGCGAGCGTATGCTTGATATTTTGGGCCTTTTTGTTGTATTGTAGTCCAGTTTTCTATATTTTGGGGGCGTTTTTAATAAAACAATTATTCCACTCGCGCTTGTTGGATATGAGATGATTATAGCCAACGCGGCGCTACGCGCCCCGTTGGCTATCTATCGTCTCATATCCAAAGCGCTCTCATGGAATAATTGTTAAATATATTTAGAAAACAGTCCTAAGAAAGCACGCGCGCTGATTGGTTAAAAATCCTGTTTGTATAACTCGATGGAGACACAGGACTAGCGCGCGCTGTTGACGTAATGATGGCGCGAGCAAAGAGAATTTACATTTTACTAATCAAAGTTAACAAGTTGTTTTCCTTTTTCTCCTCTAAAAGAAATAGAAAACATGTACTCCGTGTTTGTATCGAGTTATACAAACACTCGTCAAAGTTTGGAAACACCCGCCTGCGGCTCGTGTTCCCATAGCATTCCTCCCAAACTTCCACTCGTGTTTGTATAACTCGATACAAACACGGTACATGTTTTCTATTTCTTAGATATTTCTCTTTGTAAAAGTTCTATTAGTGCTTTAACCACAATAGAAGAGGCGCCACGCACCTCTCGTAAGGTCTAACAGGATTGGCCGAGAAAACAATAGAATAAACAACAGAAACAATGGCCCTAGTCTTGAAAACAATAGAGGTGGATGACTCCGGGAGCAAATAAAATTAGAGGTTCCGAAGAGGTGCGTGACTACTGAAATAGAATTAACCTCAAAATAAGTTCCACTTATTCATTATACAGTATTTGAAGAAACCATTCCTCTTTACAGTCCTCTTTGATGTTTTACTAGCAGTGCTAGTAAAACATATCATCTTTCTATGATGCAATGACGACATTTTGCTACGCTAACTAATTCAGAGTTAATGCTTGATGGCGTTTTGTTTAGTCCAACTGCAGACGCAACAACTGGGTTTTACAAGCATCGAGCATGATTCCTCTGATTTGAATTACTTATTAAACAGTATAAAATACATCTAAAACTAGAGTGTTCATTTTGTCACTTGTCCTAAACATGACCTTCAAATGGAGGCTGTTGTTCTACACAGGGAAGGGTTTGTAGCATATTTTTGTCCTAAACAGGGTCTGGATTTCAAACACTCGGCGGCACCCATGTACCCAAACATGGATCAAGTTGGCAATTCACTTTATATGGTCATGTTCTGGATGAAGGTTAGCCTATGTTTCTAGTAAAACTAATAGACTCACTTTTGGAAGTATTTTTTTAAGGAAAGTCTGCACCCATAACGGCAATAACTTTGTCATTTGTTGTATGCTGGCTGTTTGTCTCACCACGGTAAATAGTGTGGGCAGCGGTTATTACCACTCCTGCACCAAAGGCGTCTATGTAAGGGGTGGAAAGAGCAACTAATCCCTTGTTGCTTAGCGCGGTGTGGTACCTAAATAACAAGATTTGTATGTCAAATAATATTAATACCTTACTTTGTTATTCGTGTAAAGTATCGGAATTATAGTTTAGACATTCTTGTCCCCAGAGCGCACGGTCCTTCTGACCTGTGGCAGGGATCGATAGCTCCGGTCGGCTCCAATTTTGTGGGCATACGCGGAGTATTCACTTCGAATTCTCAACCAATCGGATTTGTTAGATTTGACAATAAGTCCGTGAATCGCGGACTTCCGGTGTTAAACCAAACCAGAGCTCTCGATCCCTGGCACAGGTCAGAAGGATCGTGGGCTCTGGGGACAAGAATGGAGTTTAGATAGTTTTGAATATTTAAGCTGCGTTGTCACTAACTGCTCAAAAATAATAACATGATTAGAGCAGGTTGCTTCATTTTTTTTGTTTTTTTTTTACAGTCTGTAAACCAATCAATTACTTGAAACCCCAAACTATTTTTTTGATTGTCGTTTCTTAGATTTCAGGGTCCCGGTTGACCTGGCTGAAATTTCCCATATCAACAAATAACAAAGCTCGTCTTGGAAACCGAGCCATGGCCACCCCGATAACCGGGCTCATACCAAGAGGCCCTATTTGTGCATTATTTGGTTGGCACTCTACAGGTAGATACTTAACCATGGTCTTTTCCTTGGGTCGTACGATTTCGCCAGCGAGGTCCCTGGCGTCATTCTGAACACCCCATTGGCAGTACCAACATATCTCCAAGCCAGATACTTCGTGTAATCCATCTTTTCGCGAAACCAAATATCTCCGACCTTTCGTGTGGCTACCACTGTGTCCCGAATGCCTTCTTTAAATCCGGGATTTGGCGTGCTTGTACTTGTCATAAATCTTCCATAGGCTTCTATTTTAGGGACTGTCTCATCTAAACCGAGGTAGGTGTATGGATCTTTGAACGCTTCTGCACCAAACTTCACCGCAGTCGAGTCTGTAATGACAATTTCTAATTACTGACGAGAACTGTCAGTTTAAACTACAAAGACTACAAGACTTTTACTCAGTAGAGGTGGGGGAGGGGGTCTTTATGCATAAGGGGGATTATTAGAGACAAGAAGGTCTTATTTCAAATCAAGCATTTACAAGAGTACTAAATTGATGCTACAAAGTAGCAATAAAAAAGAGTGAAATGAGTTTTTACGGCATTTACGCTAAAAGCTCTATTTTTCTACACAAGAACTAGTCCTTTTCACTCTCTTAATTAAAGGACAATGCAATATGCAAATGACATATAATAAAACAAAAACCTATGAGTTGGAGCCTCAATTTTGGTCGCGATTAATTACGTCAGTTCTGTTCATGTAATATGGAGAAATTGCGATGTGCCTAGCATCCCCACCAGGGAGGAGTAAAAATACTCCCAGTTGCAAAAGTAACCGCGATACATGAAGCTCCAGCCTGATGGGTCACTTGGCTGGTATGCAAGTCATCTTATGAACTACATCTAAGAAATAGAAAACATGTACCGTGTGTATCGAGTTATATAAACACAAGTGGAAGTTTGGGAGAACGAGAAATGCTGTGGGAACACGAGCCGTAGGCGAGTGTTTCCACAGCTTTTTCGAGTTCTCCCAAACTTTCACGAGTGTTTATATAACTCGATACACACACGGAGTACATGTTTTCTATTTCTTTTAGAAAACACCGCGACGAGAAAAAGGAAACAACTTGTTAACTTTGATTATCAAAATGTGAATTCTCTTTGCTCGCGCCATGACTACGTCAACAGCGCGCGCTAGTTCTGTGTCTCCATCGAGTTATACAAACACAATTATGAACCAATCAGCGCGCGTGCTGTCTTAGGACTGTTTTCTAATTACTAATTCTAAATGTAATAAAATTAATATTATTTGCTATTGACCTTTTGCAGCATATCTTAGAAAGTGAATACAAGGTTCATCAGGTTTAATTAAGTCCAAGCGATGATACAAGAATTTGAAACCTGTAAATTCAGTGAAAAAACAATGTTAGTTAAGTTTATGAAAGTGATCTGGGGAATTATGTAGCATTGCAAGTATAGCTAGTTAGTACGTGTCTTGATCTTTATATTTCGACGACTTTAACAATAACTTGTTTTTACACAAATACCATGTCTGTTTTTGCTAAAACAGCGTTACTATGGCAGCTTTTTTTTACACTATACTTTTCCAAATTTTTCAAATTTCACTTAAGATAAAATTTCATTGCATGCAGTAACTTTCTCATTTTATATCAAAGGCAGCATCCTTTTGTTTTGATTCTGTAAGACAGTTTGCTAGTTTTCAGAAAAATAATATTTAATTCAATGTTCCTTATATTTTATAAATGTCTTGCTTTGATTTTAGAAAATTTATCAGTTAAATAGGATGGTGTTTCACTAGCAGAAATTTTAAACATTTGGGTGGCTTTATGCTTAACTCCTCGAGTTTAACAAAGAGCTAAGCACGAAGTCAGAAAGACCTTGCCGTATTAACCGGGCGATAATAAGGTCAATACGCAAGGCCGACGTTTGAGATTTTCCCGGACCGAAAGTTCAAGGTTAACAAGATTTTTATCAGGTGGCTGTTTGCCTTGCCTTTGGAAAATCGTAATTGGTCCGTGGACATTAAGGCAGAAAATTGCCCTTGAATTAACCAATCAGAGGGCGCGTTACATCGGCTACAAACAGAAGCCATCTAGAAAAAGTGAATAATTTATAATAATTCAAGAATTCTCAGATTCATTCTGACTTAAACCCGAATCGTGTTTAATATTATTTACCTGAAGGAATAGCTTGAGTTCCTAGTATTTCGTCCTTATCACCGACAGCTACTACAATGGCAACGGTAAAATTGGTTTCCTCAATTGGCAACCAGTAATCTCCACAACTGTGACACCTTCATTTACCTGCCCCCCTCTAGCCAGAAAACGTTTTGATGAAATATTCTTCTGTCCAGATCCACCGCTTATAAAACGAAAATGGAAACAGCCGCATGGAAATAATTAAGTTTGAGTTAGCTATTTAAAGTTAGACGATTAGTCTAAATAACAACAATAAAGTAACTATTATAAAATTATTTGCCGTATTTTATTCCCTGAAAATAATTTTGCATCCCAAGTAGGAAAGATCGTCTCATCAAATGTCTACTTGCAAATCAATTCATGGTATTAAAATTGAGGAACGTTATCACCTGTAGGCTTCCGTTTTTCAGTTTTTGCTGACGTAGGCTGGTAGGCAGCTTCAATATTTCCAATAGATCAGATTTGTCTTTTTAGGTTAAAATGAAATGCGAATTCTTACTTTTTGATGGATTCAAATACGGAATAGAACTCTGGTTCAGGTTCTAATGCCGTGATGTCCACAAAAATCGGGTCTCCGTAGGCATTAGAAGGGGCCGGCAGAAGGGGATGCATCATGGTCCTTCCGGAGCTATCCGCCATGAAAGCATAGCTTGATTGACCCTTCTGATAGTAGGTGATTTCAGAAAGAAGGTCCGCCATACTTATGTCTGTGCCAACAACGCCGATGAATTTGCCTTGGTGATAACAAGGCAGTGTTATGGATGTTAACAGACCTGTTGGCAGAAAACGATTGTTAATGACCTTTTTAAAATAATAAATCAAAGAAGAAACTACCAATCGTCAAGCATGGTAAACAAAAATTTTGAAACAAGCAACTTTGTATTATTATATGGCTCTGTCTTAAAAGGAATTGAACTACCAAATTCACGAACTTGATTGGCTGTAAACGATATTGACCGCGGTCTAGACTTTCCCATCTAGACCGGTAAATGTTTTGCAGTAAAAAAGTTGCAAACTAAAATCCAAAATCATTGACTATTTTTATCTAACAATATTTCTTTCTGTAAGTGCCAAAAAGCTGATGAGGAAAAACAAGTAAAGACGACGAGCAAACTTTGGAAGAATTAAATTCAGCTCATCGCCTTTCGAGATAGAGGGATGTACAAAGTCGTAAGTAGTGTTTTGACTTAATTATTATAATACTCAATTATAAAGCTGATCATAAAGTAGTAAAGTTTTCAGCGAATGCCATGTTGACTTGGAATGATCACAAAACTTATACATTATTAATTCTTTACCTATTCCAAAGGCGTCCACGTAAGGAATGGATATGATTGGCTCATCACGGATAGTTTTTGTTGAGAAGAAGTCGTAGTACGTTGCCAAGTCCCTACGTAAGTTATTCGTGTTTGACACATAGGTGAATTTCCCAGCCTTTAAACAAAGAGAAAATAAAGACTGCAACAACAACAATGTACTTATTTCCTCACAATTTACATTTGACATTATATTATATGTAAGGAGACCTCGGAAAAAATCCGAGTCCCAGTTGCGATCTGCATGATCTAGTCGGATGCTCTAACCACTGAGCTACTGGAAACTCTATGGTGAGCAAGGGCCAATTTATGGGTCTCGACTGGAACCGCATCACGCGGCTACACAGCCAAGTAATGACTGGCACACAAGAACTCTCTAACAGCATCGCGCTGTCACACTGAAACATGTCAAGATGAAACCAACCAACCTCCAAAGTGAGTATAATAAAGATGAAACAACAGTAACATGATACTATATGTAAGGAGTTCTCCTAACAAATTTTGAAGGAGAACTCCTTAAATATAATATCATGTTGTTGTTGTTGTTGTTTCATCTTTACATACTAAATATTTAAGACGGTACGCGCATTCTCATTGGTCGATAGGTGTGTTTAGATGAGAGTTGTCGGTTGTCACGTCACGCTTTCCGTGTTTCCCCGGCACAATTTGAAACCATTTTAAAGCCGGTAGTCTAACTCGCAAGTGCAAATATTAAGGAATTCAAATGAAGAAAACGTTTCCAAGTTTTGATTTGGAGATTGACCATCTCTTTTCTTCTGACCCGTGGAAAGAAAGCAAAAGAAAGATGTACAACAGCGCTTTCCATGCCTCGATGTTAGTGAGCTAGACGACCTCCTCGAGGGAGCTCAAGCGAAGACAACAAAATATTATACAACAAAATACGCATTAAACGTTTTTCAAGGAAATTTTTGCATTTAATTACTACAATAAAATTCCCAAAATCACATTCTATTTTTTAAAAAAGATGTACAATAAAATTAAACGCGAACTATATGCTACAGACTGCGAATGCGAAATCTGTTCAAACGTCTCTTGGTTCAAATCAAATTTTACACGGCTGACCGGTTGCCGTGTTTTGGCTGTCAAGTGTTCAAGAAATGACCATTAAAACTTGGAAAAATGTACCAGACAGCTCACCAGAATGATGGATTTAATGCCCTTCGACTTAACTGCATAACACACAACCCTGCCTGCTTGTGCAATGATCCCAAACCAGCAAAACTTCACAAGGCACGCTGAGCGATTCAACATCTCAACCATCTTCTCGGGGTGCCAAATCGGGCAAGGCCGTGTTACTTTCAAGAGCGATGAAGCACAGTGATTTCATCTTGAAGTTGTTCCCTTACAGAGTCGTAAATCATTTGAATATTTCTTCTGTTTTTACCGAACTTTAGGCATTTCTCCCAAAGGTTTAGAAGGGTTCAGAGCTGACAGCGCTCGCTCGCTGACGAATTTGGCACAAATTTTGACTTTTGTAACGTGAACTTTCGTTGGTTCGTGCCTTATCAGATACGCGTTTTGATTGGTTAGTAGGAAAGATGATTGTCTAGAGTGTGTATTGAGAAAATATTTTTGGATCAAGAAGTTATAAACAAGAGTTCCCTTCATTTGTCGAATTAATTTTGAGAAATATTTTATAAAAGCAAAAGAAAACTTTTTTTCCTGTGTTTGCATAGCCTGATGTAAACACGAGGAGGTTTGGGAGAATTCTCGACAGTTATGCAAACAGTTATTTAAAAAATGGTGAATTTTTTGCTTTAAGATCGCGTTTTTACACTTGTAGTGCTTTTTCTTGGTGAAATGGTCTTTGCTTGGGACAAGTTTTTGAATGACATCAAAATGTGTTAACATCAAATATTTGGGGGGATGGGTGGGGTAGAATTTGTCACTTTTTCGCTTTGACAAATATGGTGCTCTATTTTCCAAATAACACTTCAAAAGTCATTTGTTTGGGTAATAAACATTAGTTTGATACTTCTTTTATACATTCTGAGCTTTTTCCCCTTTGGAAGTTGCTTCAAATTATAATTTTAACAAAAAAAACGGAAATCCAAGATGGCGGATCTAAGATGGCGGACAACCATGTCTAATTTTAAATTTTATTGCTTCCTTTTGCTTTTTCTCGCTGTACAAGTGTTTCCTTGTTATTAGCTCATAAGAAAGGATAACAAAAAAGATGACTTTACCAATATTATTGATATTCTACGTATCTAAGTGGAAAAATAATAAGAAACATTGTAAAATCGAAATATGACGTCACTGTGACGTCATAGTTGGGCGTGG
>CM042756.1:1982826-2007298 GCA_022496165.2 Catalaphyllia jardinei
CACTGACTCACTGACTCACTGACTCACTGACTCACTGACTCACTGACCAAATGACCGACTGACCAACCGACTGACTGACTGACTGACTAACTGACTCACTGACTGACTGATAAATTGGGTGGCTGAGTTATTTCAAATCTGATTCATTTTTGTTTGACAGATTGGATTGGTGAAATTCAGCAGCGAGGCCGAAACTCCAACTGGATACAACAATGATGGCAGAGACTGTCACAGCAAACGTTTAGCGGATGCCACACCTATTAACATAAAGTACTTAAAGGATTTCGTAGATACACTTTTTGCAAGAGGTACATGATTTTTATTATTCGCCTGCAACAGCAAGTTTAAGCAAGAGATTATCAAGGTAAGAGAGTGAATCCCCAATATACGTTTTCTAACTAAGGTAATCCCTCTTAAACTATTTTTAGACATAGCACCTAGTTCTTCCGAGGATGTTGCTCGCGCGATGCGTGGATAGGCAAAGCGATTTTGTCGAGAAGAAATGGTGGGAACGTCATTTTATATGTTTTGGTTTCGTTTTATACCAGAGATGCTTTGTGCATTCTAATCCGCCTTTTTGTATGGCCAGGCTTTCGTTTATATTTCTGCTTGTTTGGCTGTTCATTATTTTGCCATTCATACGGGTTTGGGCAGTTTAATTAAGCAAACTTCAACAGCAACGGCAACAATAGCTGTGTAAGCGTGCGTGATAATTCTTTGTTCATTTCTTTGCCGCTGTTTACATACCTCTTACTAACCGAGTTTGAGGTCCGTACCGTAAGTTACGGACCGAGTTTTTTCCCCTTCGATTTATGGCCCAAGCGCGAAGCGCGCGTGTCATAAATCGTAGGAGAAAAAACGAGGATCGGTAACTTTCGGTACGGACCGAGAAGACGAGGTTAGTAGCGTGGCCGAGTGGTTAGAGCGCCGGATTTGAAATCCGTAGGTCGCGGGTTCAAATCCCGTTCTGACCGCTAACTGATGTTGTTCTCGGTAGCCCCGAGTTCAACTTCTCGGCTACGCTTGTAAATAGCCAACTGGTCTGCCTCCCGCCAGTTGGGATTCTTAACCTAGTTATGTTTATTTACCATTGGTCCTGAAAAGCCCCAATGGGGAGTGGCCAATTACGTATACATACATACATACTATACATACATTTATTATATCTCTATTGTGTGTCTGAAGGGTTCGGGGACGATTTAAACTCATGAGGAACGGCTTCAAGTTTGCGAAGCACTGGTCGAAAGCAAAAAGAATCAATTGAAATCGTTTTGAAGTCGCTAGTACGCTTTAGTACACAATTTAGAGTAAAAGAAAGTTTTATACTTTTATTTGCTATACAAGTTGAGAAAATTTGGTGATAAATCACGCAACAGTTTGGCAACAATAAAAATTTTAAGTTTTAGCGGTCCGTGCAGGAGAGTACGGATCGCTAAATTGACCAATCACAGCGTGCGTACCAACTTAGAGATATAATAATAAAGTTTACAAAACAAGAACGCGAAATAGCCACATTTTGCATATTTTAGAGAACGAAAACTATGTGACGGTCAATTTGTATAATTTCGTTCTCGAATTTTGAAGATTGTCCTACATATTATGTCTGGGGTGTTTCTGACGTTGTCACCGTTGCTGTTTAAACTGCTTTTTTGCTATTTGGGCAGCGAGTGTCTGCCTGCACTTTCCACGGTTTTACCTCGGTGTAAAAACCTGTGAAGTTTTTCTTTGTTTTTGTTGCTATTGTTAGGGTTAGGTCTATTATGTTGACTTCTTTGATTTCGTTGTTTTACGTCACTGGTAAGTGTTGCAAGTTTCTACACCCAGTACAAGCCCTTTGGACTATCTATTTGTTCGGTCGCCTAGCTTGTGCAAGTGTTTGCGCGTTTGATTGCTTTGCACTCATTTGTCTAGACATTGCTCTGCCGTTCAGTCCGTTGTTATTTTTTGTGCAGGGTACATCCGTCTTTTATTTAATAAAACTCCCATTGAAGTTTCGAAATGTATTGAGACATACGGAGAGCCGAAGCTCCTTTAGTCGTAATAAAAATATCACAAAGAACATCTCCACAGCGTTTGAGGTTTTAGTTTGCTTTGAAACGAAACGAAACAAAACACAAGCTGATCCTCCACGAAAACATAGACGGAACGCGCGAGTAACATCCGCGGAAGAACTGGGTACAAAGTCTAAAAATAACTTAAGAGGGATTACCATAGTTAGAGGACTTATATGGGGGATTTACTCTGTTACTTTGATCATCTCTTGGTTCAAGTAAATAACAACCAGAATTTCAATTCGTAAAATCAATTTTTAATCTTAATGTCTTTTTGTAGAGTTCTTGATGATCGATTTCTTTAGATTTTTATTTCGCGCATCTCGTATTGCTTTATGTGCAGATTTATTATTTAAATACGAGTGTTGCAGGAAAACACACCACCACTTGTTTCGGCAATCCTGGGAAATGTTTTCTAATCTGGCGTTTGAAATTTTCGGAAGACGTTCAGAAACGTTTCTATGATCTGCTGGCAAGTTTTAGAGCATCTTCTGAAATCTTTGAAAAGTAGTCGAAAAACGTTCGGTAAATTGTCAAAACCTTCTCGCGCTTGTTCAACTTATATTTTTCGAGTTTAATACTCATATCTGCGCGCATCCATGCGTTATTCCTATTTATGAGGGAATGTTTCACGTGGTTTGGTGGATATCGAAGCATTAACGATGAAAAAGGACAGATCACTGTATCAAACAACTTGATGAGACAGATAATGGAATTTCGACAATCTTCGAAGACGGCCGTTTTGGGAAGCCGGGTTATGGAAAACCTTCAGCAACGCGTTTTGTTCACCGCTCGCGTCCAGCGCCGCTTTTGAAAACGCCTGTCGATGACGTATGCGCCACCGTTACGTCTGGCTTTGCACAAACCCTGCAAGATCATGCACCTGAACAGCGTCGAACTATCGTCACTTTATTACATTTTTATTACCCCTGAAGAATACTTATGTTAATAGCAGAAACGTTGGGGATCAATATCAGTATCTGGGTAACTGCGCACCTACCCCTCCCCTAACCCAACATGTTATAATGAGTTAATAGGTTAGTGTTACTGTTGGGCTAGGGGAGGGGTAGGTGCGCAGTTGCCCAGATACGGATATTGATCCAACGTTGGGATATTAAGATTTTTAACAGCTTTTAACCAGAGTAACATGTTTATATTTTACCCTAAAAGACCTTTACTAAAAAAGTTGTCAAATTATTTCTAAACCCTAACTGTATCGTGAGGACCAATAACAGTCCCGCCTCTCGTTATTTTTCTTTTAAACAGGAGGTACGAATTACACCAAAGCATTTACTCTGGCTTTCGACTTACTGAAGGGCTCGTCTCCTGGAAAAGGTCTTTCCAGCAATAAAGTGATTATTTTTCTAACAGATGGTCAACCAAACGACGCAGCAAGTGGTATCATGCAGACGATAAAAACCAAGAACACCGAGCTGAACAATGCAGTGGTAATAATGACATATGGCATGCTAAAGGACTTGCAAATCCTACAAGATATTGCTAAACAGGATGGAAGTAATTACGGTGTCTCCAAAGCTCCTGACGTCACTGTGAGTACTATAACAGCAATGCGCAATTGCGAAAGTGCTATATTCATTCAATATATCCCCTTTCAATATCACGCGGACTCTAAAATTCAAAGCTCAATCAACAAAGTCGTTTTTCGCTGCCATCACTCAAACGTTCGGCAGCTCCTCCCAGGCTCTGACTACGGTCGAACGCGTGGTAATGAAATCGCTGAGCACAGGTCAGACAACGAACGAAACAGTGTTTGGCAGTAGTCGGAAGCTGGGAGGAGTCGCCGAACATTTGATCGGCGAGAGTGGAAAACGACTTTGTCGGTTGAGCTTTAAATAATATATAGATATAGGCCAGCCTAAAAGCGCAGCTCCGGGTTGTTCAGTGCCCAATAAAGCTAACCCAAGGAAAGGTAGACTTTTGACTTGAGTTTTGTAACATTACAATGAGGTTTATTGTTTGACTTTCTGTCTTGAGTTTCATAATCACCACATACACAAAATAAAGCAGAAAAACATTTGTATAGAAGAAAAATATTATAATTCGAATAACTTTCAATCCTGGGCTTGCGGTAACCGGCTTCCGAACATTCCTGCCTTGTTTTCAACAAATTTACCTGACATGAGCCCGCTATCCAATCGAAAACCAGCACTTAGTCAGTGATCAACTTCAAAAAACACGTGACTTGAGCCCGCGATATTGTCACGTGGTACTGATCAGCAGATACCTTCTTTTGACAGGTGTCAATTGATCATAACAGGGATGTCCAACATCAGAGAAGTACAGAGTAAACCAAGGTTGCATGTTAATTTGGTTTTATCAACTGAGTTGATAATGTGAATTAGCCACCGTAAAGAGATTCAGAAGCTGACGTTTCGAGCGCTAGCCCTTCGTCGGAGCGAATCGAGAAATTGTGGGTTGTGTGTGGTTTATATACAGAAATATGGAGCTACGCTATTTGTTGGTACTTTTAAATGTGCACAAAAGAGGCGCGCGCTGATTGGCTAGTCAAACTCCAAATATCCTGTGCTATTTACCTTCGAGTAACTCGAGCAAAAATGGCGTCCCGATTTGCAACCATGACAAGTAAAGAAATTATCCAAATTAATTTTTCGTGGCGTATATTATCTCACCGGTTTTAGTATATACTAAAACAACTATTCACCTCAGTGTCGGTGGCTAGCGGTGGATATTTACTTCCTCGCTGCGCGGCTCAGTAAACATCCACCGCTAGCTAGCCACTTCCACGGAGATGAATAGTTGTTAATTATGCCAGTAAACTCATGGAAAAATCGCGCGTCTTCTGAATTATTAAAAAAAGCAATAGAATACCAGTTTCTATGGTTTAAAGGCATGATAAACCACTTGGGATGTTGGTAAAACAGTCGAGGAATTCGTAATTCACTCACCTGTGGCTCGTGATTTAAGAATTCTTCGAGTGTTCTACCAATATCCCGCATGGTTTACCAGCGTTTATTGAATTCTCAACCTCGGATAATGCAATTCTAGCTTTCTGATTGGTTCACTGTATCTCGGTTACCAGCGATTATACCTACGAATCCTTACCAGCCACGAAAAACCATCAGGGTCTCAGAGATTCTGAAGAGGAATCCGATGCTAAGATATTTTCTATCCCTGACTCTAAAACTGGCCAGCAACAATCTTCACATATACAGCTCGAACTGATGCGAGGGCAGCCACGACAAGGGAACGCTGTCAGAGTTTTTGTCGAGAATAATTTTGACACAACGTCTGTCACATGGCGATCAAAGTTTTCCTCAGTACTTTTACAACTGTTATGGGCAAGTGCACAATTAAAAGTGAACTTGAACGCTTTTCAAACTTTCTGACCAAGGTTGAATATCCTTCGTTTGGTAGACGTTCCTTAAATTATAGATGGTGTTAATTTTCGTCCAGCAGACTCGTCGGCTTCGCTTTCAAATTTTCATTCAACGAAAATTTACAAACGGCGCGCACGCCATGTGACTTCACACTCGCTGTTGGTTTTTAAAAAACCAATAAAATTTAGCTCTAATTTCCAAGCATACAATCGTACCGAATTTAATGAAACAATTATTCCATTCCTGCTTGTTGGATATGAGATGGTCATAGCCAACTCGGCCTTACGGGCCTCGTTGGCTATTTACCATCTCATACCCAACGCGCGCTCATGGAATAATTGTTAAATAAACCATAGAAACTTATGCTCTAGGTTTTTTCGTTATTTTCTTCTCTTCTTTCTGGCACCTTATCTGCATTGAAAGTGCACTAATTTTGCAATTATGGGAGCCAACTAGAAAACCGAATGGTTGTTTTGACCCACGTACTCCAACTTTAATATTAATCAACCGAAAACGTATATTGTAAACATAAAAAGAACAACTTTATCTGCAAATGTAAATTGTGAGGAAATAGTTGTTGTTGTTGTTGTTGTTGTTGTTGTTTTTTGTTGTTGTTGCAACTGGATGGCTTAGGTTATTCTTTATTTTCTCTTTGTTTAAAGGCTGGGGAATTTACCTATGTGTCAAACACGAATAACTTACGAAGGGACTTGGCAACGTACTACGACTTTTTCTCAACAAACACTATCCGTGATGAGCCAATCATATCCATCCCTTACGTGGACGCCTTTGGAACAGGTAGAATACTAAAGGATGTGTAAGATTTGTTACTAAATGAACGAAGAGATTTAATATCGGGTGTGATCAGGGAATATATTTTAAGATCATTTCAAGTCAACTAGGTGCTACTACTTTATGATCAGCTTGGTAATTGAGTATTATAATAATTAGGTCAAAACACTACTTATGCATGACTGTACATTCTGGACTTACAAAATATTATCCATGATATTACTGAAAACCAAATAGTGCAATTTTTGGGGTATTTATACTACAAAAGTACTTGTTTCAAAGACTTTTTTTGCCATGTTTTATGATTTGTAGTTCCTTCATCCATTCAATTCTTTTAAGGTCATTAACAACCGTTTTCTGCCAACAGGTCTGTTGACATCCATAACACTGCCTTGTTATCACCAAGGCAAATTTATCGGTGTTATTGGCACAGACATAAGTATGGCGGACCTTCTTTCTGAAATCACCTACTTTCAGAAGGGTCAATCAAGTTATGCTTTCATGGCAGATAGCTCTGGAAGGACCATGATGCATCCCCTTCTGCCGGCCCCTTCTAATGCCTACGATGACCCGATTTTTATGGACATCACGGCGCTAGAACCCGAACCGGAGTTCTATTCCGTATTTGAATCGATTAAAAAGTAAGAATTTGCATCTCCTTTTAACCTAATATGATAAAAGACACATCCGATCTATTGGAAGTATACGCTACCTACCTGCGTACGTCGGCAAAAATTAAAAACGGAAGCCCAAGGGTGATAACGTTTCTTAATTTTAATACCATGAATTGCTTTGCAAGGAAGACAATTGATGAAACGATCTTTCCTACTTGGATGCAAAGTTCTTTTTAGGGATTAATATACATGTACGACAAAGTGATTTATAACAGTTACGACAAAGTGATTTATAACAGTTACTACTATACATGTACGACAAAGTGATTTATAACAGTTACTTCATTGTTGTTATTTAGACTAATTAATCATCTAACACTTAAATAGCTAACTCAAAATAATTATTTTCATGCGGCTGTTTCTATTTTCCTTTTATAAGCGGTGGATCTGGACAGAAGAATATTTCATCAAAACGTTTTCTGGCTAGAGGGGGGCAGGTAAATGAAGGTGTCACAGTTGTGGAGATACCCTCAATCTATTACTGGTTGCCAGTTGAGGAAACCAATTTTACCGTTGGCATTGTAGTAGCTGTTGGTGATAAGGAAGAAACACTAGGAATCCAATCTATTCCTCCAGGTAAATAATATTAAACGCGATTCTGGTTTACGTCAGAGATTAAACAGCATATTTAGCCCTCGGACGTAGAAGGGGTGGGGGTGGATGCAGCTTCCTCCCCCCCCCCCAAGGTTTTTTAAAGATTTTGTCGTGAGGAGTTTCTCTGCACATCTCTCTATTTCAGCAGCTGTTCGTTTATCTTTAAGACGCCTTTTCTGAAAATTTGGTGAAAATCCACCGGTAGATGCTTGAGATATTAGAAGGAAATGACATTAAATTTTGTGAAAAGAGTGATATTGAATTTTATACCTTGAGATGTTGTAAGCTTTAAGGCTGTGTTTCTGGGCCTAAAACAGTTATAACGCAATATTAACTACTTAATAACCGAGAGTGAGGTCGTTACGGGAAAATCTCAAACTGAGGCCTTGCTGTATTGACCGAGCGATAGCGAGGTCAATACGGTATGCCGAGGTTTGAGATTTTCCAGTAACTACCGAACGGTCGAGGTTATTAAGTTGTCTATTATATGGCTAACAAAATGGTTCTAAAGGAAGAAAAAAATCTAAATTCAAGGGGCAGTCGTTACTTCACATCCGGTGATGCGCGCGCTTATCTATTCATTCATCTTTCCAAACCGTCAAACTTCATAACAGAATTCAGTGAACGCGTATTCTGTCAAGAAAATATATTTTATTTTTGGGAAACAATGATGAGTATGGCTGCAAAAAGTTTTTTAGTACAGTTGTATTAGTATATCACGAGAGAATTTTCATCGACATTCTCAAGAATCAACCGCCTAACGTCAGTTCCTACAGAAAAGTTCTTCAAACTCGCTCAAAAGCCGTGCAGCCGTGTCGGCAAAAGGAAATACAATTTAAACGGAATCAGCACTACTCTTCGTCGTCACTTTCGATGAAAACTCTTCGCCTTTTCTGAGGTTCCTGGATTATTGTTGCTGGCCCGTTAAAGATCTTGAACTGGCGCTCAGAGATGCTGCGAATGTCCTCACCGGAAAAAAAATAATCCGCTCGGCTGTTCAAATCTGATGGTCCTTGAAGAAGTTTAAACTAGCTTGTGTTACAACAAGAGAATTTGTTGATGTTGACTGTACTGCTTCGGTGTCACCAATTGCCTTCTGAATGGTGAAAGGACAGTGAAAAGAGACCTGCCTTCGGAAAGGAACCTCTAGCTCTGTATACTTCGCTGCAAACTCGGCAAGGTATCAGGTTCATAATCGTCGCCATCCGTTTTCCGATATCTATAAAAAACTTTCCCAATAAGTGGTCAAGGACAGCAGCCGGTAAGTCCAAAACTTCTACTGTGCTTCCTTTGTTTATTGACGACAAATATCGCTTAGATGTTTTGATTTCAGTGGCAGTTTTCCTTCCCTTTCGTAAATGTAAGCTTATGGACATTTCAATTTCTTCCTGACCTGTTAATTCGTTCGTAATTTTGCCGATGTAACTTCATTTTTTCCTTAAAATAGTAATATAATTAACTCTCTGAATGTTAGTCGTCACTTATCGTCTTGTATCACAACGATTTTCAATGTAAATAAAGCAAACGTCGCCTAGCTAGCTTTGGATACCTTTCGTGTTTTTTCCTAATTTGCATAATCCGTAATCGGCCCGTGGGCAAGTAGGCATTACGGGAGAATAATGCCCTGGCGTTAAGCTGCACTTAGCCAATCAGAGCGCGCGTTATATCGCCTACAAACACTAGCCATATAATAATTAATCTTATTAGACGTTTTGTTGTGTAGTATCGCAGAGTATTTTTACGAGTTGTGTCGTATTTTGGCGAGCCCGTAGGGCCAGTCCAAATGCAAACAACGAGCAAAAATACTCAGCGATACTACACAACAAAACGTCTAATAAGAGATTTATTATCCAACACGCCAAATTGGTATGTCTGTGCGAGCGAATTTCGTGGATATTTATTTACAGGGAATGCGTAACAGATGTAAGCGATGCGGAACGGAATTGGCGCGGGAAATCCAGCTAACTGATTGGTCAACGGCAGTAAACCTGTCTAACCGGTCTTCTGGAGTACAAATACCGCGTGATATTTGTACTCGTCTTAAGCGTTATTTGTGCTCTGCGAAGTGCAGTTGGATAATAATAAGTAAGGTTAAGTTATATTTTACATGTTCAGCACGTTGCTGCTGCACTGCAAGATGGCGGATACTTAGCAAGTCGGGTGAGAGTTTATGCAGAGTTTGCTGTACAGAATTCAAAGTATTTCATAGAGTCTAATAATACAGATTTTAACCTAGAGTATGAGTTTAACTGTGGAAAGCATAAAAGACCTGTGGACAAAAGAATTCCTTCCCAATATCCGAAAGGAAATCTGCACGGAAATTGTCCTCTTATCACCAGCAATCACGACCTCGAAAAAACAAAACGAAGACGTGAAAGGCCAAGTTCAAAAGATAGAGGAAGATATAACCAAGCTCGGCAACGATGGTTATCATGTAGAGGTCAAGTTGGATGAACTCGAGCAGTACGCGCGGACAGACTGTCTCGAAATAACTCGTATTCCAGTCGTACCTAATGACAATCTAGCGCTGCTGGTGAAAGAAATATCTGAAATTATCGGAGTCAATATCGACGTAAACGATATATCGATCGCTCATCGCCTACCGCCAACTAAGAAGGTCAAAGATCGGTTAATTGTCAAGTTTACTCGAAGGGAGAAAAGGGATAAAATTTACAGCAAGAAGAAAAACTTAAAATCTAAGCGGACTAAAGATCTCCCGGCTGTGGTCTGCGTGCCGGAATCTGCGGTTGTAAGTCACAAAGCACAAATTCATGTCAACGAAAGCTTAACGCCATATAGAAAGCGACTACTGGGCAGAATTTTACAATTCAAGCGCGACCATAACTTCAAGTTTATCTGGACAACTAACGGCAAAATATTGCTGAAGAAAACGGAAAGCTCCACTACGAAATGTTTTGTTACTAATGAGGAATTCGAAGAGTTTCTCGATCAAATAAATTAATTAGCTATCACGCTAAAGATTTTATAAACCTGTATAACTGCGGAGACAAATATGGCTGATTACCAGGGAAATGTAAGTAGTTGTTTACCATTTTATGATCTAACTGATAGAGAATTTAATGCTATGGTTGGCGGCTGGCCAGATGGGCGTCATGATCTTGACCTTTACGATCTTTTCCTAAATCCAAATAAATTCGACGAAAACGACCCTGACTTAATGTTAAATACTCCCTGCTCAGAATATTACTCAGTCCGCGGTTTCAATAAAATGTTAGTAAATTCAGATGCAAAATCTTTTTCAATCTTTCACTGCAATATCAGAAGTTTATCTAAAAACTTAGATCTATTGGATGAATTATTATGCTCCTTTGACTCCAAGCTGGATATACTTGGAATTACAGAAACTAAATTAGGTGAGAAGTCTATATCTAATGTAAGTAGTTAAAGGGGTACTTATAGGCTCAATTTCCCATTTTTTCATTTGCTAAAGGAAATGTATGGAGAAAAAGTGGGACAAAAGTAAATGGCTAATGTATACAAGATGGCGGCGGCAGAGGATGGATGGAATAGGAGAGAATGAGTGAAAAGTAGAGAAATAGGAACATTAGAGCTACGCAAGCGCAATGAGCCGTTTATGTTTTTGTTATTCAAACATTGTACACTCACGCAATGAGCCGTTTATGTTTTTATTATTCAAACATTGCATTTTTTACACCCAATGAGCCGCGACTTTATACTGGCTGTGTTTTTATGTTTTTATTACACAAATATATCTTTTACACTCGCTGATGGTTTTTTTTTTTTTTTTTTTTTTTTCCTACAGTCACACACAATACAACTCAACAACCTTGTCAGGTTTGTTCATAGAATTACTTGTTCTCCTACAAGGATTCTTCAAATTGTTTTTTCATCATAATCACAGCAAATACAACAAATGGAGAAGCCATTGTTGAAGGCATTCTCTCGGTCTAATCCAAGGTCATGAAGTAAAGCGTATTCATTGTCACGGATCACTTTGTTTTTACAATTAGGGTTTATACACATATCGTTCCAACCCCTTCCAGTAAAAAATTTGGAAATGAACAATGTGTAGTGTTCTCTTTTCTTGGAGCAATTGAACTGGATTATCCTTCCGATACCTTCACACAACATTTTCCTACCTTTGATAGTAACGGAATAAAAATGATCGGTACTAACTTCTTGCCCCTCGATCATAACTAAACCATTTTCAATCAGATATTTAATCATGCCAGTGACATATTCCTTACTTAACATGTATGGGTTTCTAGAATACCCGTCACTTATTCTATTGTATGGATGAGTTAAAAGTTTTAAAGTCTTGCCATCAAAATGTTCCGAAGGCTTGTAACTTCTCTTCAGGAGCTCAATTACTTGAGGGAATCTGGTATCCATGAAAGCCAGCAATAGCCTTGCATGTGGAGCCACATGTATACTTTGTCGTACAAGTACCACTTCTACAGTTTGATCATCAAGACTATCCAGCTTAAAATACGGGTTGTATCTTACGGCAAATTTTCCCCAGTTTACAAGTTGCTCTTGCTTGTCTTCTGACGTGTATTGGGGAGGGAAGCATGTGTCTTCTACCATTAGAAACTTTGAGTTGTTATACGACGCTGGTACCAAAATGTCACCTTCCCACCAAAAGACATCTGGAGAAGATCGCGCGTCGTGTAAAGCCACCATGTTACCAAGGAAGGAATTGCTTTGTTTTTTTCTTAAAACGCTCATCCTTTTTTCAGGTTTTTCACCATAGACTTTTCGCACTTTGGCAGGTCGTTCGCTATCTTCCTCGTACGGAGTAGGAGTTTTTGGACGAGGCTCCTCTAGTTTTTTGAACACGGTTTCATCTTGGGGTTCCATTATTGTGTAAGAGGTTGTACTAGTGCACTTTCACTCTGGAGTAATTTTAACTTGCTCTCCCTGATGGGTGTAATCTTTAAGGGTGCTTACAGACATTTCCTCATGCTTTGCCTACAAATAATTTAATTATCAACCAAAACTGACTAAAACATCTTTACATGTATATGAAAAACTTTCCTTGCAATATTCATTCTTGCAGCCATTGTTTGACTAGACTGTAGCTCAAGGTACTAGCTAGCTTACTTGCATTTATTATGAAAATACACACTCAGAGACTTGGAAAGCGTCCACCTTAATCAAAAGAAAACATTGCTACGGAATATGTATTTCACGAGTTGTTTACTAGCTCATGACTACATTGCACCTTCTTTTCCCCTAAATCGTTCCTGATCATATCTGTTGTATGGAACTGGAGTTGCTGGTTTCTTACTACTAGATAGATAGATATTCATTGGAATTAAGCCTTGTTACTGTCTTCCGCTGTCTTCCCCTGTCTTCCTGCATACTAATTTTTGACTTCCTGCATAATAATTTTTGACTTCCTCCATACTAATGTGGATTTCCTGCATACTAATTCGGTATAGGTTTACTAATAAGCGTCGCTCTAGTACAATACAAACAATAAGGTTGCCTGGGCTTGACCGCTAATAGTGAACCCTGATTGGCTCATGAGAAATCTATTAACTGTTCAAAATAAAAGCGCGTTCTCCTTTGAGTACTTTATTCTTGTCACAAACTCCAGTAACAAATTGTTTTTGATCGAGCGGATAGCTTCCAAACATGCAAGTCGAATCCACATCTAAACCTATGTTAACCGTGGACGAAGTTGAGCAGATCCAACGCAAGAAGGTAGCCACCATTATTGGACATGTGTTTCAACTGACCTATGCCGCGTTTTTTGACAAACTCGTTCAAGAGGAAAAAGTAAATCGATGCCAAGGTTGCGCTATTCAACATCCTAGTCAAAGACAGCACTCTTGCCTGATGTTGGACACTGAAGACGCGTGGTTCTATTATCATGATGAAGCCCGCGAGCAAATAGATCTTGCTGTGGTGATGAAAACTGTGGAAAGCGTTTGCAGCACTCTGGGGTTGAAGCTTGGCCAGACATGGGAAAGTTATTTGACGGAGTTACCGAAGTTGCCTTGGACCAGTCTATATCTTACTTCCTTGGAACTCGAAAATTATGATGAAGACATGAAACAACGCGTATTGTATGCTCTTTATTATGGTCCTTGTGGTATTAAAACGAACGATTTCAGTAGTGTGGAAATCCACAAAGATGACAACGCTGAAGAAGTTATGAACGTTGACCCGACAGAAGTCCAATGTCCTGAGAACGTTGTCAGAAAAGAAGAAAAAACTAATGGACCTTGACTATGTAATTAACGCAATTCAAAACAAGTTCTATTTTTAAAACAATAAAGTGAGTACACGATTTGATTTTAAGTCAGTGGGTGTTTATCTGTCTACACGTTAACATGGGTCTTACTCTTTCCGTTCTTAGGGCACGATTTTACTTTTATTGCCTTATAGCGAGGAATATGCCTTCAAATGAAATAACCGCTCTTAGAGAGCAATTTTTGTGAACTTCCAGGATCGAAGCTTGGCAAGTTAAAACGTCTTCATTCAGAGGTGTTTACAGAAGTTCACTGGGGGAGATTAGTAGTGTTTTTAAATTTTGTCGAGCAACTCGGACTGACGGTCCCATGGGAACGGCTTTTTGAATTTCTCGTTCCCACTCTTAGCCAAATACAAGAATAGCTATATAAGTGAGTGCAGCATGAAGAAAAGTCAGTCAAGTGTTGACCTTCGCAGTGGTCACTAGTAATGGGTTGCTGGCCGTCTTCACCCTCGCTGGTATTAGAGCGTATTTTCAACCGCATTCGTGTCGTTTTAGCTTGTTGCGGGGGTCAAGTGATTGTTAAAAACTCCGAATTTTGCGATGGAGAAAACGCTGTCCAGCGTTTATCTCGACCCAAGTCAACCCGCAAGTTTCGGTGGTTTAGATGCTGTGTACCGAGCGGTCAAAGAGAAGGGAAAAAGTAAAATTTCTCGCAAACAAGTTCAAGATTGGCTGAGTCAACAAGACGTTTACACCCTCCATAAACCTGCTAGAAGACACTATAAGAGAAGTCGAGTGATTGTTCCTGGCATAGATGCACAATTTCAAGCAGACCTGGTCGATGTACAAAATTGAAGCCGATTCAACAAGGGATATAAATATCTACTGGCGTGTATAGATATTTTCAGCAAGTATGCCTGGGTCGTGCCTTTAAAGACAAAGCAGGGGCAAGAACTAGTGAAGGCCTTTCAGACGATTTTATCGTCTGGTCGCAAACCAAACAAGCTTCAAACCGACCAAGGCACAGAGTTCCTTAATCGTGTGTTTCAGAAATTCCTGCGTGAAAATAACATTAACTTTTTTACAGTCAACTCTGGCCTCAAAGCATCGGTAGTAGAGAGATTCGACCGTACCTTCAAGAACAAAATGTACAAGTACTTCACAGCTAAAAACACTCTTACTTACATCGATGTGTTACCTAAGTTAGTAAAATCCTACAATAACACTTACCATCGGAGCATTAAAATGAAACCGAATCAGGTGACTAAATCCAATGAAGCTAAGGTGTGGGACACACTGTATGGCAATGACGTTGACAAGCGTGTGCGATATAAATTTCAAGTGGGAGATCGCGTAAGGATCAGCAAAGTGAAGCGAATGTTTGAAAAGTCCTACCTTCCCAATTACACGGAAGAAATGTTTACGATCTACAAACGTTTTGCGCGCCAAGTGCCTGTTTACAAATTGAAAGATGATGCCGGAGAGATCCTAGACGGAACATTCTACGAAGCGGAATTACAGAAAGTAATCAAGGAGGATGATGTTTATCGCGTTGAAAAAGTTTTGCGTAAACGAAAACGGAAAGGAGTAGTTGAATATTTTGTGAAATGGAAAGGATACCCAGACAAGTTTAATAGCTGGGTTGCTGAAAAGGATATTTTGAAATTGTAATATAAAGGCTTTGCGTATGATGAATAAAAGAATGTGAACTAAAATGTGATTTGTTGCGTCGTTTCTTATAAATTAAAAACACCTACAGTAAAACGTTCATTTTATCACAAGATACGATGGAGGTAACACAGTTCTACTTGCATCTTCCTAGCAATGCCAGCCTCGATAAATTCCCCAACAACACATTGACAGAGTACCGGGTTTGTTTACCTCAGACAATCAGCTTGACCGGAGGGTGGGAAGTAGCGCTAACAGAAATCCATTATCCTCACAGCTGGAATAATGTACAAGGAAATTTTGAGAATCGATTTTATCTCCGTAATCAAGAATTAGACGGAATGTGGGAGTCTTTTATAGTTCCACCGGGATATTACTCCTCGGTCACTGATCTTATAACCAAGTTCAACGAAGTGATCAACGCGAATGATCGATTCAAAGACGAAGTGCAACTATCCTTCGATACTCTAAACCGAAAAGTGACCGTACACTTACAAAATAAGGTCGAAGTGTATTTTTCCGACATCGGGCAAATGTTGGGATTTTCTCCTAATAAAGTTATCTCCAGGACATCGACTGCTGAACGAGCAGTAGACTTGGAACATGGATTTCACGATCTTTATGTCTACTGCTATATTATACAATCACAATATGTCGGAGACGCACTTGTTCCCCTCCTTCGAATCGTACCCGTGGAAGGGAAGGATGGGGAGAGAATCAGCAAGTCATTTATTCGCCCGCAATTCTTACCTGTCAGCAGAAAGCAATTTGAAAGTATCGAAGTCAATATAAAGCGAGACACAGGAGAAACTGTGCCATTTGAACTTGGTAAAGTGTTGCTTACACTTCATTTTCGTCAGAGCAGACCCGCGAATTTTTAATCACGATGAAGAAACTTTATACTCCAAATCACAAGTTATACGAAGAATACTATTTAAACCAAGCTAAGCAAAAAGGAGGTAATTTACCGGCTTTTCACGGTGCTCGATTTCAGCGAGGATATGGCTTAGGTTCCATATTTAAAGGTCTTTTCCGTTGGGCGATGCCTCATTTACAGCAAGGCGCTAAAATGCTTGGTAAAAGAGCTCTTCAAACGGGTGTCCAAGTTGCACAAGATGTGCTAGCTGGAGAAAATGTTGAAACAGCAACAAAAAAGCGTGCTAAACAAGCTCTGGGCCTACCTTCCCAAAATTCCTCACAGTCAGGTGCTGGTAAAAAAGCTATAAAAAGGAAAGCAGAACCAAGAAAAAACAGTTCGCCTCCAGGCAAGAGAGTGAAAGCATCTCCGCAGCAAAAGAAGAAACCCGAAGAGAAGTTTTCCTTCTTAAAGTAAAATGGCCTTTGTTCATCACGAATCTCAAGAATGCACGAAATCGGAACTAGATCTCTTTACAATTCCAGCTACTCAAACATCCATCACCAAGGGGCAATGGATTGAGTATCACCCCCTCAGTAACATCACCGACAGCGGTCCTATAGAATTTAACGTTTCTGGCTCTGGAGAGGAAAACCTAGACTTGGCAAGAACCCTGCTGTTTCTTAAAGCCAAGATCACCAAAGCAAACGGTACTGCTTTAGACCTGAACGAGCAAGTGGGACCCGTGAACCTTTTTCTACACGCCCTGTTTTCACAAGTGGATGTTTCTTTGAATGAGAGGCTTATTTCAACATCGACTAATACTTACCCATATCGTGCGATGATTGAAACATTGCTGAACTATGGAGAAGATGCAAAATCGAGTCAATTAACAATGGCTATGTTTTACAAGGACACTCCCGGGAAGATGGATGCAGTGAATCCTGTGGCTGACGATGATGATGCTAATATGGGTTTAAAAGCTCGTTATGCATTTACAAAACAAAGTCGCACGGTGGATATGATAGGTCCTATCCACAGCGATATTTTCTTCCAAGACCGTTTGATTTTAAACGGAGTTAATCTAAGGCTAAAGCTCAATAGAGCCAAAAATTCTTTCTGCCTAGTTTCATCAGCCGGCGGAGCTAATCACAAGGTGGTTATTACAGAAGCAATTCTATACATTCGAAAAGTTAAAGTGACCCCTTCTATTGCTTTGGGGCACGCGGCTGCATTAAAACAAGCGACTGCCAAGTACCCTATACGCCGGGTCGATTGCAAAGTTCTCTCCATCTCTGGAGGGTTCAGTAGTTTTACGCCGGATAACCTTTTCCTCGGTCATATCCCAAAGCGCCTAGTCTTAGTGCTGGTGGATACAGAAGCTTATAACGGGACATATGCCTCCAACCCATTTAACTTCAAACACCATAACCTAACGCAAGTGGGTGTGTACGTGGACGGGGAACAGATACCGAGAAAACCCCTGTTTCTTAAATTTGACGATGCTGGGGGTCAAAATTTTATAGCTGGATTTCAAAGTTTTTTTTCCGGCACTGGAAAGCTTTCCCAGGATATGGGAAATCAGATAAATAGAAGTGATTACGGCTCTGGCTACACAGCGTTCTGTTTTGACTTGTCCCCAGACCACTGCACGGGTGACCATTTTGAGCTTATAAAGCAAGGAAATCTACGCGTAGAACTTCATTTTGCTCAGCCACTGGCCAATACAGTCAACCTTATCATCTACGCCGAGTTTCAAAACGTGATCGAGATTGACGCGAGTCGAAACGTTTTGTACGACTACACAAACTAACATGGATACTGTTCAGCTTACCCTTGTTCTGAGAAAAGATAGATATACGCGCGGTGTGTTTCAAGGAGTGTACCCCTCAGACAAGCTACCTACAAGTGTTTCGTCTTACCCAGCCCTGTTCATTGCCAATGTGGATACTAGTGACAAGCCTGGAACTCACTGGGTTGCGTTTTATTTCACCAAGGAAAGAAAGAGAGAATTTTTCGACTCTTACGGATTACCTCCAAGTAATTATACTGGAACATTTTCTTCGTTTTTGAACAATAATTCTAACGGCTGGAAGTTTAACTCAAAGACTTTGCAAAGCATTGATTCAAAAGTCTGTGGCCATTACTGTCTGTATTTTGCCTTATTTTGCTCTCGGCAAGTTAGCATGAGCACCATTGTAAATCGTTTTTCTAGTAATAAAAGTAGAAATGATTTTCTTGTACAACGGTTTATCGAAAAAACACTTTCCTATTAGTCTCCCGAAATATCGCACTGATGTAAGGAAACAAAGAGCAATAGCACGACACGATAAACACACCATGTAATTTCATTTTCACGTATTTTATTGAGTGATTAAAATAAAGAAAACTAGACTAATAAAAATGTCTGTTGTGGTTATTTATAAACGTAACCAACGAACAGCTTGAGGGCGCGGACTCTCAACTCTTCGCCTTTGCTTTTTCACGGGGGCTGAGCTTGTAGTGGGTGGTGTAGGTAACCAACGTGTGGGGCTCTCAGGTGTCTCTTCTCTCACTCTTGTCTTAAATTCTCGAATAGCAGTTTGCCTTTGCGGGTTACGCACAATATTTTCTGGTACATTCATTCGGGCCAGACCCCTGGCAAACACCGACCAGCCCACAGGTTCAAATCCTTTACGGTGACGCAGGATATCATTCACCAAATCTACCACGTGGGACCCGGAAATCGGCTTGTTTTCGTACACTAATTCTCCTTTTTCGTTCCAATTCAACACATCTGAATTTTCCTTGATTTTGTCTAATAGTTGTCTTGCTCCGGTCTTGTAAAGTTTGGGTACGCTCTTTATGACTTCTTGCTCGACCGCTGAAGTCGGAATAGTTTCTGCCCCCGCGGTGGACTCTTTACTAGTTTCTTCACTACTTTCTTCTGGTTTGGGTGTTTCCACAGGCTTGGGAGTTGTTAATTTTACGTGGAGGGGTTGCCCTTTTCGCTGATCATAATAAGTCAGATAACGCTGCAACACTTGATTATAAAGTGCGGCCTTTGCTTCATCGTCTAGTTGCTTGCTGGATAAAATGTCGCTCATTTCCCTGTCCAAATTTTTAAGAGTTTGTGTCACGGGTGGTGTTAATATTTGTTGACGTTGTTGTAGCCGTTCCAGTGTATTTTCTGGTACTAGAATCATGCGCCTGGTATGATTCATTTTCAGACAAGAATTGAACTCAGCACACGAAGCACAGGGGGTAATAAAACACTTAAAAAGTTTCCTCCGTGTTGCACTAAGATTTTTTTCTTCTTTTCGATCGGTGTGCTTTTCTCGGCGAGAGCAATCAGCGATTTCTTGTGGGCTAGAAGTTTTCTTTTCGCCGGTTTACTGACAGGCACGGTTTCTTTAAGAACGTTTAAAATACACTCACAAATGGTTCTTACTAAAGCGTCGTCGGCGACTTTTAAAATGGCTTTACGCTGAGCGGGCGTACACTTTACCAGGAGCTTGAGAAAATCGTGGTTCTTTCTCAGTCGCTGGGCCATACTCAACTGATTTATTTCTCTGTGGTTCACTCCTTTTTATACTTTTCTGACATAGGCGCATTGCGTCTCCCCGGGGAAAATGTTGCTACGTAACCGGAAGTCGCTCGGTGTTTCCGGTTTGAGATCGCATAATAAATAACCATAAGACCGTTTCGTCGCATCTTGAAATGCTTCCTGCATATATTTTACGTGACCAGGAAACATCTGCTTGGCTAAATGATTGACCTGACTGCTATCTCTGGGAGACTTGAACAGTACCAAGTAATGACAATTTAAACTCATATCTCTTAACTCTTTTCCGCGGTGAAAAATATTTTGCAGAATAAAGATAACACTCAAGTTTCGGTGATGGCAGCCTTTAGTAAACAAACTGGTAATTCTCTGGTCGTTACTCAATTCGTGCATCAAATCGTCAATGACTACAAGATTTCTTATAGAAGGATTAATAATGGATTCTAAATCACCAGGGACGCCTTCGATAAACGAAATGTTGGGAATATTTCTTTGTATTTCGTCGTAAGCGGGTTGGTAATTACCATAACACCAAATGATATTTTCTGGGGCTCCTTCAATCATGTCTTCGCCAGATTCTAGTAAACGTTTGACAAACTGACTCTTCCCACAACAGGTCGGTCCTGCCACAAGAGCGGGGAAAGGATGTTTCCATCTTGGATCCATGATCACAACTGACTGATTGAAAAGCCCCCTTGCAGACTTATACAAAAATGATTTTGGGTTCAACCTCTTTGTCATACACACGAACCGCATTGGTGTTTTGTAGTTTTGCAAATTGTAACCAGTATTTTCGTTCTAACTCTGTTAACTCGTGTACGCGAGTTAAATGATCTGCTAACCGAACTAAGAATTTTGAGCCACAGCCGGGAATTGGACAGTGTTTACATTTCCTCCGCACCATGTTATCTCTGTGAAAGTTCGATTCCAACTGAACAAAACTATTTGCGATATGACATTTATCGATAATTTAATACGCAACGACAGCCAGAAACGCCAAAAGCGCCATAAACGCCACATTTTAGCGTTGTGTTTCCCCGAACGCGCGTGGAACACGCGCGCGTGGCTAGACAGACAACAAGCCATGATTCAATTCTGCCAATGATTTATTTACAATTTACATAATTACATTCGTTTTGAAATGTTCAGTCTTCAAAATATGTACAATTAACACGAGTGAAAGGCTATATACAACTATATTACAAACGAGAAAAAAACTATATACAAGAACTCTAAAAACTGAAAACTTTAAATGTCTAGTGGGGTGGTGCTGACACCATCAGCCAAAACTTTGCGTTTCGGATAAAAATACGAGAACGCATCTCGAACTTGAGTATAAGTATACATGGTGTTGTTCACTACACGAAAGCCTCGATTCACCCCACCACTATTTTGTTTCGTGAGTAATACATTTAAATACTTCTCTTTGTTTATCTCGTTTGTTTTCTTATTAACACCCTTACAACTGAACTTGTCTTTGGCCCCAAAACAGTAATAAGTCTTGCTACATAAACCGATAATCCCTTCTCCCTCCCACTCTACTTTAAAAAGACCTGGGGTTCTCTTATCATAGGCCTTGTGTTCCCTGGTATCGGTTCTTGGGAACCAGTTACACTTATCTCGTTGAAATTATTCTATTAATTCGGGTTTCACTAAAGACCATACATTGGCCCATTATTGTTTGGAACACCTGAAGTCACTAAACAATAAAACATTCACGCGCAAGATAGAGCAAAATCACTTACATTTTCCAGCGCCAAGCGTTCCAAGTCTTCGATTTCTCGCAGGTCAGTATTCGTAAACTGTAAAGCAAAAGATATTTCGATTAAGTTTGCTTATTCCGATTATTCAACATGGTTGAGAGTAAATAGACTTATTCACACATCGCTTTTATTTCATTGTGTTCTAAACGGAGTTTAGAAGTGTTTGATGCAAATTAAAGTCGAATTAACACGCATAATTACACTTGCTTAACGGTGCGTGTTAAAACAACGGTTTAGAGTCTATTATCGTGCTACAAAATATGTTAAACAAAGCCAAAATAAACTTACCGAATTACTCAAATCCAGGTCAGCTTCTACGATATCAATTTCGTTGTTTGATGTCTATATTAGAAGAGAAAGTTTTGTTTAAAGAGAGAACTGAACACTTGTTGAACATTACAAGTGCGTCGCGCTGAGAATATTCGTCCCCAACAGTTCGTCCAATGCGCTGATTTGTTCATCATTCTACGGCGAATATAAGTAAAGTTGAGTTCGGCGCTACAAGAGAGAACTGAAGTAAAATCAAACCTCACTTTATTTACCTGAAGTTCTTGGAGAGTCAACTCGGTCAATCGCGCTAACGCCAGCGGAACAAAATTCTCTGGAATTTGGACGGCTTCAGTCAACATCTCCCAGTCGCGGACAGTTAAACAAGCGCTCAAGGCAGCTTGAAGATCAATAACGTCGGTGAAAAAAGCCATCTTCACGACAACCGTCTCGAAATCGAAAAAAAAAAAGTTTTCAAGTTTCCAGCGAGTTCAAGTTGAATGCAAAATCCTAATCAAGGTATTTGCTGTGATTATGATGAAAAAACAATTTGAAGAATCCTTGTAGGAGAACAACTAATTCTGTGAACAAACCTGACAAGGTTGTTGAGTTGTATTGTGTGTGACTGTAGGAAAAAAAAAAACAAAAAAAAAAAAAACCTTCAGCGAGTGTAAAAGATATATTTGTGTAATAAAAACATAAAAACACAGCCAGTATAAAGTCGCGGCTCATTGGGTGTAAAAAATGCAATGTTTGAATAATAAAAACATAAACGGCTCATTGCGTGAGTGTACAATGTTTGAATAACAAAAACATGAACGGCTCATTGCGCTTGCGTAGCTCTAATGTTCCTATTTCTCTACTTTTCACTCATTCTCTCCTATTCCATCCATCCTCTGCCGCCGCCATCTTGTATACATTAGCCATTCACTTTTGTCCCACTTTTTCTCCATACATTTCCTTTACCAAATGAAAAAATGGGAAATTGAGCCTATAAGTACCCCTTTAACTACTAATGTAAATATAAAAGGTTATAATTTTTTCCACACGAACTGGCTAACAAACGCAGGTGGAGCTGCTTTGTATATAGCTCAAAGCTGTACTTAGGCCTGATATCAAATTTGAGATAGCACAAGTTGAATCCTGCTGGGCAGAAATTGATGCGGGCAAAGGTAAAAAGAAGATCATAATAGGTTGTATCTATAAGCATCCCACCTGTAATTTAGAACAGTTTCGTAACCAACTAAATGACATAATCAAAACAATTAATCCCAATAGACACGAAATTTACATCTGTGGAGATATGAATATAAATTTCCTCAAATTTAATGAACATGCTCAAACTGAAGAGTTCTTAGATATGCTCTATACTAACAACATCTTGCCGATTATTACTAAGCCCACGAGGCTTACTGATCATACAGCAACGCTTATTGATCATATATATATACAAAATGTTTACAAAATTTTACAGCAGGAATTCTAACAGTAGATATAACGGATCACCTCCCAGTTTTCTGCATAGTTAGAACCCAGCCTTTACGGAATAATAGTAAAAAAAAAATATTTTCGAGATTATTCTAAATTTAATAAAGATCTATATTTATATGACATAAAACTGATCGATTGGCGCGAAATCCTCAACCCAGAAAAGAATCTAAATGAAAAGGTACGGGAGACGATTAATACTCTGAATAAAATCATAGATAAATATGCACCCATCAAGCTGGCTAGCCAAAGCATGCAAAGGTAGCTTAATAAACCATGGCTTACTAAGGGTATCTTAAAGTCAGTAAAAAGGAAGCAGAGAATGTACCGTTCGCACTTCTTAAGCAAGGACTTTCAAAAAGTGGGGGAATATAAGCATTATGCAGCTATTCTTTCACTTCTTTACAGCTATTCTTTCTTAAGAACAAAAGTAAAACTTTCACAAAGCCTGCAATTTTCAAAGCACAAAAATAACCTTAAGCAAACTTGGAAACTTATTGGTACTCTTGTCAAAAGGAAAACGAAAGGTCAAACCTTCCCCGCAAGAATTACTTATAATAATAGGACTTTTACACAAGAAAAGGATATTGCTGAATTATTTAATAACTTTTTTTGTAAATATTGGACCAACTTCAGCAAAGGAAATCAAAACTGATCATACAGACCCTTTGCAATATATAGAATCTACGCCATCAAACAGCTTTTACCTTGCTCCTGTAACCCAGACACAAGTGTTTACATTATTTTCTGGACTTCAAGAAAATAAAGCATCCCTCAATGTTCCTAATAAACTTATTAAACTTGCAAGTGGACAACTCTCTACACCCTTCACTGAAATATATAATGAGTAAATATTATCAGGGGAATTTCCTGAAATCTTTAAAGTATCAAAAGTAACTCCAATATTCAAAAGTGGTAGTACATCTGAATTAGGAAATTATAGGCCAATAGCAGTTATTTCTCCCTTTAGTAAAGTACTGGAAAGATTAGTGTATGATCAACTTGTGTCCTATCTGGAAAAAAGAATCTCTTCTTTATAATTTCCAGTTTGGCTTTAGAAAGGGATATTCCACTGAACATGCAATTCTAGAAACTGTGGAGAAATTAAAGTCAGCAGTTGATGATCAAAAAGTAACATGTGGTATCTTTTTAGACTTTTCCAAGGCCTTCGATATAATGAACCACCATATTCTCTTAGGAAAATTGTACAAATATGGAATCCGAGGACT
>CM042756.1:2007398-2027398 GCA_022496165.2 Catalaphyllia jardinei
TGTACCTCAGGGCTCCACATTAGGTCCACTACTGTTTCTATTGTATATTAATGATTTACCCAGGTCTTCTAAGAAATTAACCTTTAAGATTTTTGCAGATGATACAAATATGTTTTATTCTGCAAGAGACAGAGAGCAGTTACAATCACTCATTAATGAAGAACTTGGAAAGGTCTTGAAATTTTGTGCAGCAAATATGCTGTCCATTAACTTTAAAAAGACTAATTACATGATAATTACTTCACCTAAGAAGAAAGCAAATATTAGAATAACAGTGTGTAATATAGAGCAAAAGTCCCAGATTAAATACTTAGGTGTTTTTATTGATGAATATTTAAAATGGGATGGTCAACTCCAGCACATTAATAACAAAATAACAAAAAATATTGGAATTTTACTTAAACTTAGATATTATGTGCCTACGAGTACACTTAAACAACTATACTATACTCTTATATATCCCTATCTGACGTATGGACTAGTGAGCTGGGGTACCGCATGCCAAACTAAACTAAATAAAATCAAAATAAGTCAAAATAACTGTTTCGCTGCATCTTCTTTGCAAATAAGAGAGAAAGTCCCACACCGTATTTTACACTTTTAGAAATCCTAAAGTTAGAGAATGTTTTTAAATTAAAAATTGGAATTCTTGTGTATAAATTACAATATAGAAAAAAGTATACACCTCCTGCCCTCTATGATTTAGTTGAACCAGCCTCGGCTGTGCATCATTATAATACTAGATATGCCTCTAAGCAAAACCTACATAGACCATTCTACATAGACCATTTTCTATGGCCTGGCAAGGTTTAGCGTAGTGGCATCGCAGATCTAGGAAACTATACCCATGAAAATTAAGTGTCTTGTATTCAACAGTTTTAAAAAAGAATATAAACTCTCCCTAATTGAAAGTCAGGCATGTTGAATAACCTTAATCTACTGTTTAGCTCTATTTGTTTAAATATTTTATTTAAATATAGTTATTGTTTCTCATATATAATTTACCTTCTCATTGTAATTAATCTAACCAGAGCTTATATAATTAGTTTTATAAGTTCCATATAACCTCCGCCCACTTATAATTGTTCCGTGGTAGCAGCCAACTCGAAAGCTTTGCTCCTTCGGCTGCTACAAACTTTTCGTTTGTTATGTTTAGCTCAATCTAGTTAGCTCTGTTTCTTTACTTCTTTTTTATTCTTTATTGTTGTTATATTGTAATTGAATAAGTGTGAATAAATGAACTTGAACTTGAACTTGTTTAAAACTGTAATTGTGAGTAACACTTTTAATTTTGTCAAGAAAAACCAACGTTAGACTGAAAAAAGTGAAAAATAACAAGAAATCTGCCATAATGGATGACATATCATAGGCTCCCAGCGGTGCAATTTGCATATGTAACCCATAATACTGACCTAGTCGTGTAGACGACATAACAGGCTAACTATTAAAAATAGAACTGTAACCAGGATAAGATATATTTAAATTATAAAAACGTTCTCTGGATAAAAAAGGTTAAAAACAATCATAAGCTTTCGGCTATCAGTCTACAGCCTTTAACGAATGAAAAAATGTAAGCGCGTGGACGGAATATATACGAAAAGGGGTGGGAAAAAAATTGTAAAACTGTAATCCAGAAAGAGGTGTGAAAGGAGTGAAAAATGATGTAAAAAAGGGAGTCTATTTACAATAAAATGGAGTATTGCCTAGGCAACGGCTTGGAGTTATTTTCCGCGTCGAAAGTTTTTGCTGTATGCCATGATTCTAGTGTTTTTCGAACGCGGTAATTGCCTTTGTCAATAACACAAGCATTATCGAAGTCAATGGAGTGATTGTTTTGCCACGCATGGTTTGCAACGTTTGAGCCCTTTGCACAGTTCTTCAAATTTCGTTGGTGTTCCTTTTTCCAGGTTCCCCAGCCAGAAGAATTGGTTTCTATGTTTTTCAAATGGGCTGATCCATCTGATACTCACAAGGGTTTTGTATGCCCCCCTACATCAGCGGCCTAACTGAGCTTCTCACGAGATTACTCCGTAAAAATAAAATCCGCGTTGTCAACAAACCATTCAAAACCCTTCAACAAGAATTCCCGTCTCCGAAGTTCAGACAACCATCAGATCTCCAATCCAATGTTGTTTACAAAATTCCATGCAAAGACTGTCCATGGAACTACATAGGAGAAAGCGGAAGATGTTTTCAACCCCGAAAAAAGGAACACCAACGAAATTTGAAGAACTATGCAAAGGGCTCAAACGTTGCAAACCATGTGTGGCAAAACAATCACTCCATTGACTTCGATAATGCTTGTGTTATTGACAAAGGCAATTACCGCGTTCGAAAAACACTAGAATCATGGCATACAGCAAAAATTTTCGACGCGGAAAATAACTCTAAGCCGTTGCCTAGGCAACACTCCATTTTATTGTAATTAGACTCCCTTTTTTTACATTATTTTTCACTCCTTTTACACTCTTTTTTTTATTACACTTTTACAATTTTTTTCGCACCCCTTTTCGTATATATTCCGTCCTCGCGCTTACATTTTTTCATTCCTTAAAGGCCGTAGACTGATTGCCGAAAGCTTATGATTGTTTTAACCTTTTTTAGCCAGAGAACGTTTCTACAATTTAAATAGGCTATCTATTGCTGGTAACACCTTTTCAAAGTATATTATCCCAACGAAAACCGTCAATGGAGGGGTTTCTACCACCACCCCCCCCCCCCCCTTCCCGCCCCCCTTTGTACCACGGTACAGGTGTGAGTTTGCTTGTACCTCCGAGGGTTAAATGATTATAAAGTATTCACCTTTATTACATATTATGTGTGGATTTCAGTGTGATGAAGTCGTGACTGAAAATGATACCCGTGAAGTGATATGATATCATTTCACTGCAGTGAAATGATATCATATCACTCTCACGGTTTGAATTGTCCAATCAAATAGACTGTAATAATTGGTTTGGACCAAGCGGGTTGCACGTTTTATTTTAGCAGACGCCTGGCGTCAAATTTGGGGGGAAGAATTGCTTTGCAGTTTTATCAACAAAATCGCCGCTTCAAGATTTGTGAATGTCTCCAATGAAGATCTTTCTTAGTGTCTCGAAGGGAACGAAAACACGGATATGTAATAAAGAAATTATTACATGTTAAGAACGAGATCGATTGGCGTTTTTAATACCATATCGCGAACGAGCAAGTCTTCGGGCGAGTAAGTCCCAACGGTTTTTCTTGATTTTTCACCGCATGAAAGACCTGAGAGAGAACCTCCAAGCAATGACCACGAGTCGCGAAGCCGCGAGAAAGAAAAAGCTCTGGTTACCTTGGAGTTGAATCTCACTTAGCTTCAGAAAACCACAAAAAAGCAAGTGAAAATTCGAAAAACTGGAAAACTGTCTTACAGAATCAAAACTAACAAATAAATGCTGTGTTTGATATAACATGAGAAAGTTCCTCCGTGCAATTAAATTTTATCTTAAGTGAAATTAGAAATATTTGGAAAAGTTACAATAAAGCTGCCATAGTAACTTATTTCAGTAAAAGGAGAGTGTGTTAAAACAAGTTTATTGTATTCGAGGACTGTGAATAGACAGTTGCCGAGATATACTGAAGATCAAGACACGTACTAACTAGCTATGGTTGCAATGCTACATAATTTCCCTATCATGTTCACAAACGTAACTAACATATTCTTTTTTCACTGAATTTACAGGTTTCAAATTCTTGTATCATCGCTTGGACTTAATCAAACCCGATGAACCTTGTATTCACTTTTCAAGATATGCTGCAAAAGGTCAATAGTAAATAATGTTAATATTAACAAATAAGTATAGGCGTTCGCTGGTAAATAGTTTCAAAAAGACTATGACCTTTCGATATACTGAACTGCTGTCTACAACGGATAAAAACGTGTGAAGAATAAAGGCGAAATTCGCATAAATTAAAAGATAAAAGTGTGCTCTAAAAAGTTAAAATGAATGCGAAAGTGCTAAGAAAAATTGATGTTTCTTTAAGAGAATGTGGTATTTTCTTGGAAGCACGAATTATTGTCCGCCCCAACAGTTTTTGCCGTGTGCCATGACTCCAATGTCTTTCTACTCCGGTTGTTCGCTTTGTCAATAATCTTAGAGTTGTTAAAGTCAATAATATGATTAAAAGTCCACGCGTGTCTTGCGACGTTTGATGTTCCTCATGTGTTCTTTCCTCCTAGAAGTAAAAGATCTTTTAGTTTCGCCAATGTAGTTCCAGGGGCAAGATACGCATAGAATTTTATAGATGACATTGCATTGGTCGTCTTCGGTTGGTCGAAAATCGTGATAAGGAAATGCTGTTGTAAAGTTTTGACCGGTTTGCTGATGACTTGGATGTCGTGTTCCTTGAGGATTCTTGTGTGAGGTTCTGTGATGCCTTTGATGTAGGGAAGGACTGTAAAGCTACGTCGATTTGTTGGCTCAGCCCATTTAAAGAACATACCAACTCTTCTGGTGTGAATGTAGGTGGTGGAGACCTCGCTTTCTTTCTTATAACATCAGCAGCGATTTTTGTGGGATAGCCGTTGGAGTGTAAAGTTGTGCAAACACGAGCACTTTCGCGGGTCTTTCCAACTTGTGTGTTGGTGAGATTCAGAGCTCTGTGCAGAAGTGTTTCAACGGTGCTGATTTTATGTTTTCTGTCGTGGTGTGAATGAAAATAAATCTGCTGAGCCAACAAATCGACGTAATTTTGCAGTCCTTCCCTACATCAAAGGCATCACGGATCCTCTCACAAGAATCCTCAAGAAACACGACATCCAAGTGACAATTTTTTTCAACTCCTGTAATTTTCAAGGCAACGTCCAAGCTTTTCGGCTCGCAGGGCTGCTCTGATGACAAAACTGGCTTGATTTTTGCAGCATCTTCTTCAAGGTTTGCAGATTTCGCAGTTCAATTCTGCTTTCGCTGTAAGTTCATTCAACGAGGAGCGACGCCAGAGTCAGCTTTTTTTCGTGCAAAGGCGGGGCAAAATGCCGGCGTTCGCGTTATGTTGAATTATTTTGAAACAAAAAAGGCTTTTCGTTATTATATAAAACAAATAGATTCCATGTTGCCGTGCGTCTGATTCAGTAATAGATCACAGAAGAAGTCAAAATGTGGTAAGAACATCAGCGACACAGTCGGCTACGCCTCGTGTGCGACTTTTTTGTTCTTACCAGATTTTGACGTCATCTGTGATCTATTACTGAACAGACGTACGGCAGCATAGAATCTATATGTCGATCATTTGCTTATCGCATTGAGAAAAGGAGGAGTACTTTGTGTGTAGTAAAATAGTGTTATCAGTCATTTTAGCGTAAATGTCGTAAAAACTCATTTCTCTCTTTTTATTGCTTCTTTTTGCTTGATTTTGAATAAGTCCTTCTCGTCTATAATAAGCCCCCTTATCCATAAAGACCCCCCCCCCCCCACACCACTGCTGAGTACAAATCTTGTCAGATATAGCTACAGATTTGTAAAGACAATATTCTCTTAACTAATCAGAAATTGTTATTACAGATTCGACTGTGGTGAAGTTTGGTGCAGAAGCGTTCAAAGATCCATACACATACCTCGGTTTAGATGAGATAGTCCCTGAAATAGAAGCCTATAAAAGATTTATGACAAGTACAAGCACGCCAAATCCCGGCTTTAAAGAAGGCATTCGGGACACAGTTGTAGCCACACGAAAGGTCGAAGATATTTGGTTTCGAGAAAAGATGGATTACACACAGTATCTAGTTTGGAGATATGTTGGTACTGCCGATGGGGTGTTCAGAATGACGCCAGGGACCTCGCTGGCGAAATCGTACGATCCAAGGAGAAGACCATGGTGAAGTATCTACCTGTAGAGTTGCACAATAGGGCCTCTTCGTATGAGCCCAGTAATTGGGCTGGCCATGGCTAGGTTTCCGAGACGAACTTTGTTGTTGTTCGTTCATATGGAAAATTTCAGCCAGGTCGACAGGGACCCTTAAATCAAAGAAAACAATAAAAAATTGTTTGGTTTTTAAGTCCTTGATTGGTTTGGCTGTAAAAAAAACAAAAACAAAACAACCTGCTCTAATCATGTCAATTGTTATTTTTGAATAGTTAGTGACATAGCGACTTATTCAACCAATTCAAGCTAAACGTGCTCTATCTAAATTCTAATTCCGATACTTTACACGAGTAAAAAAGCAAGATATTAAAATTATTTCACATATAAATCTTGTTATTTAGGTACCACACCGCGCTAAGCAACAAGGGATTGGTTGCCCTTTCCACCCCTTATATAGACGCCTTTGGTGCAGGAGTGGTGATAACCGCTGCCCACACTATTTACCGGGGTGAGACAAACAGCCAGCATACAACAAATGACAAAGTTGTTGCCGTTATGGGTGCGGACTTTCCTTTAACATACTTCCAAAAGTGAGTCTAATAATTTTCCTAGAAACATAGGCTAACCTTTATCCGTAACATGACCATATACAGTGGATGGCCAATGAAAATCTAAATGTAGTTTTGTCAGGTCATCATTTTTACCATTACCATTTATAAAAATAAAGTGTTCATGTAACGCGCGCTCTGATTGGCTTAAACATCGTGCTTTATAAGAGAACAGAGTACAGGTTGATGACATTAAGCTGGCTTTCAAATTCTTGCTTCCGAATTTTGACAAATTTGACTGAAATTAAACATCCCCAGTGCATGAGTCAGACAAAAGCAATGTAAAGGGGCTATTTGTTAGCAGTAAATATGGTTCTCGGAGACCATTGTCGAAAAGAGTAGTATACATGGCTCATATGAGCAGTGACTAATCAGGAGCCGAGAAAGACAATAGGCTATTGTTTCGAGGACAATAGGCTCTATTGTTTACCAAATCCAAGATGGCGGAGGTTATTTTCAGCCAATCAGGAGGTGAATTAAGAATTCAAGACGACGGTAGGGGCTCATACTCCTTAAGCAGCAGTGCAGCTTTGAAACTAGGCCCCAGGTTTCCATAAGAGATTATTTTGGGGTGAGAAAATTGCCCACTGGACTCGGAGGCCTGGGATCGGTCTCTTAGACTTGTCTGATATGTCAATTAATCTATACACATGTAAATCAAATGTGAAACAATTGTATCTATTAAAAACTCCTAATTCATTTCAAGAGGGACCTGTGTCCACTCCCTTAGTGGGAGGACGCCCATAAACATTTTTAACAAGAAACGTAATTTATTAGTAAGTGCGTTGAGGGACATGAGGGAGAAAAAAAGAGAGCTGTCACGCGTCACGCAATGTTTATTTTAAAAAACAAAGATTATATTCTCAAATAAATCCTATCGCTCCTAGTTCATCAACTATAGTTGTTGAAGCGGTTTTCCAATAGCGACAAGAATAATTCATTTACATCAACCATAGGTTGTTTACCATTTAACGAAAAATTCCGGAAATTTCGGTTGGGATGCAAATGGTAAGACTGTTTTGGTTTGCCCGAACGGAAATTTTCAAAAATAGTCGGAACGTCTTGAAAGGTAGTCAAAAATTCCCAAACGGAATATCTGAACGGAAAATGTGCTTACCATTTTCCATTCGAAACCAGTTCCAGGCAATACGCCAATTTTTATCTGCGTTACGTAGGATGCGTCAACATGGCTACTGCTGAACAACATGCCTGTTTTCCAATTTGAAAGCTGCAAACTCTTGAGCAAGAACTTCGAAGGTGGTTTTGGTCATTCGAAAGTGCGATCTGAACTCATCGATTGCATATCACGGCAGCACAACCTCCCAAAAACCAACAATCCTCTTCAGATCTCTCTTCATGAAAGCTACAGTGGCTGATAGTGGAATTCTTCATCTTCCTCTTAATCGAGAGCATCTATAATCACATTCAAATACGTACGACGATCTCAGCCGCCATTTTCAAGATGTCACACTCTTTCTAGGCTCTTTCGGTAAGTTGGGTCTGTTGTTCAAATGGTACATGCCTAACCCAAACGGAAATTTCCAATGGGAATTTTGCTTTCCATTTGCACAAACCATCGACCGACCGGTTTCCACATGTAAATGGTAAACAACCATAGTCTTTTCAAATTTCTCCAAAACGTCACATAATTCGCGATCAGTCAACTCCATTCCACTAACACAGAAAGAAAAACTTTGCCTATGCACACTGGATGTAGTCAGAAGTAAAATGATTTTGCTTACAACGTTTGATTAATAAAAGTGTCGTATCAAGCTTTTGGTGAGGATTTTGGCTGGGCAACAATCAAGCTTTTATTCCTTTTATGGCCTTATCTATTGTTTGACGTAAAGGGTTTCTATTGTTCGCAAGACAAAGGTTAGGAATGACCGACGCGTAGCAAACTCACCGAGCGCGAAATTCAAATATCTTCGGAGGCGATAAGTGTTAAATCCACAATCTTCGACGGTATTCAAATCGACAGCACTCACTACAGAAATGCTTTCAAAGTGTAATTTACCGAAACCCGCAAAGTACTGTGTAGACGCCGTCAGGCCATATGAACGGGAACATCCGACGAATATTATTTCTGTGCCACTTCTCGAACATTATGACCGTGCCACTCAGGAATTCAGAGCTGAAAATAAACAGTTGAAAACTCAAACGACGACGCAGTTTTATTAATTCATGAAAGCGCGAGCAGGAGCCTTCGAATTGAGAGAGCAATTAAAACCTTGAAGTGAATTCAAACAGAAGTCAGTTCCAATTTTTGTAAGTCAGAAGCAAAACAAATTAAAAGCGTATATCGCATAACTAAATTAATGCTTCCCAAGCTGCTTGCAATTACCGAGCAGTCGTTTTCAGATAACTCCCAGCCACTTGCTCCCAAGAACACGAGCTAATGAAGAAATAAACCTACACAAAGAACGCCACCACCCTGATTCTAAATTATTCTTTTTACTTAGGACCTGACTACGTTCTGATAAAAAGCGCAGTAGAGTTAATCGAAGTAGCGCGCGTGTACTAGCTCACCCTCTTTTAGTCTGTCTGATTTTTCCCAAGTATTTTCCCGTAAGGATCAAATATGTCATCACCGAAAATCTGCCGACTGGATTCGACTTAACACGAGTGTTATTTTGCGACACCGAGTAGAAAAATCCCTACGGACCGACAACAATAGCTTCATTGTCTTAAAAAATCCCAACCATAACAATAGGCAAAGTTTGATACGTTTCACAAAAGGATAAACTATGGTAGGCTAGGAGCCGATGAGATGATGGGGGACAAGGGAGTACGCGATATCACGTGAATAAGAAGCAATGAGAATATAATGAAAAGACGGAGGATAAGGGGTATCCCACACGGCACGTGATTGAAAAGCCAATGAGAATTATGTCATTAGATTGTTTAAAATAAAACAGAGTCTGATGCATAATTTGTGCCCTGGGACAGTGACCTCATTGGGAAACAATCGTAGACTTGCCCCGCTCATTCTCGATCGATGGGGTAAATAGGGTTGATGGTACTTCCCGAACCAAACGATCGTGGGACGGTAACCTCATCGTGAACCAAAAATGTACATTAAGTGAAGAATACGAGACTTCCTTTACATAGAAATTATTAACTTATTTAGTGTTTCATCAGTGATTTTTACAGAAATAAGGGAAAACTTTTATTGAAAGCACGCGCGTGCTTTCTTCTCACGATGTCCACGCGCGACTCCACGCGTGCTCTCAACGAAAAACACAACGCTAAATGTGGCGTTTTTGGCGCTTTTGGCGCTTTTGGGTTGATAAATTTAGTTTTGCAAACAGTTTTGTCCCGTTGTAATCCAAAACGAACTATTTCAGTGGTGTGGAAATCCACAAAGATGATAACGCTAAAGAATTTTCAAACGCTTACCCTTCAGAAGTAAACATATCCAATCCATGAAATTCAAAATATGTTTTATTTTTGAAATAATAAAGTGTTTTTATGAAGTTATTTTAATTCAGTGTGTGCTTGAGACTATTCGAACTAACATAGGTCTAACGCTCTCTATGCTTCGAATCGATTTTTACCGGTACCGTGTTATAGCAAGAAATATGCTATATTGTAGATTTTCACACCATTCCATGTAAGTGAATTATTTTTGCCGCTATTGTAAATCCGCTTCGACAACTATAGTTGATGAACTAGGAGCAATAGGATTTATTTGAGGATATAATCTTTGTTTTTAAAATGAATTTTGCGTGACGCGTGACAGCTCTCTTTTTTCTCCCTCATGTCCATCGACGCACTCACTAATGATTCACGTTTATTGTTAAAAATGTTTATGGTATGGCCACTAAGAGAGTGGACACAGGTCCCTCCTGTAAAGAATTAGGAGGTTTTAATAAATACAATTGTCTCAGATTTGGTTTACATGTGTATAGATTGATTCTCAATTGACATATCGGACGAGTCTAAGAGACCGATCCCAGGCCTTCGAGTCCAGTGGGCAATTTTTTCACCCCAAAACAATCTCTTATGATAACCCGGGGCCTAGTTTCAAGGCTTCACTGCTACTCAGGGCGTCTCAGCCCCTACCACAATCTTGAATTCTTAATTCACCTCCTGATTGGCTGAAAATAACCTCCGTCATCTTGGATTTGGAAAACAATAGAGTCTATTGTTCTCGAAACAATTAGCCTATTGTGTTTCTCGGCTCCTGATTGGTTACTGCTCATATGAAAATAACACACTTTGCTAGATTCAACCTAGCGAATTCTTCAATGAAAGGCATTACAATGTATTATAGGAAGGACAGAGAATACCAATTTAGCTGTCACTGTTTATAATGAGAAGCTTTTTTTTTTCTAAAAATACACTCACATGCAGTGTAGTAACGCTCACTAACTTAGCAGCGAGAGTTTCGGTCATTTCAGCGAACTGAGTCTCAACAATTACGTATCATCGCTCACCCGAAGAGTAATTAGTTGAAAGCTTACTCATGTGTCCGGAGTTGAACAAGTGGGAACAGTCTAGTCTTTCCAACTTTGACGCTAGCTCGGGCAATCTTGCTGCAAGCGGGTGAAAGCCGTAAACAACTGTAGCTTCTTTCAATTACAACTGAGCATTTCGTATTTTCATCCGCAAGGTTTGAGGTTCTGGCTTGGTTTTTTCCATTGGAAAAGTACACGTTTTCCTGAGCCACAATGCGGCCGAATTCCTCTGGACTAGCAACCTTTACCTGCCTTTACGTCCTGATTAAACAGGTTAAACTATTAAAAAAAACGAACATTCAAGGCATCGTTCTTCTCTCAAAAGCAACTCGAAAGTAAAAGCTAGCTGAAGTCCAGTTTGTGATTGACAGCTGTCGTCTCGTTAGCCAATCAAACTATTTGAACAATTCTAACAAGGAGTATGATTGGCCGATTTTAGCGTGCTTTAACAGAGAACGGTACGCGACTGACACCACTTTTACTCCTTTGGAAAAAAGTTTGGTTTGAAAATTCAGCGTAAGCGTGGGGAAATTATTGGATTCTTTATAATAAAACAAATAATGAAGCCTCGACAGTGTTCTGTTCTGTGGTAAAGCACTCAGGAAGTAGAGAAAAACACTCGACTGCGTCTCGTGTTTTCCCCTACACTTTTCCCTGCTCTACCGCTTCCTGCGTGCTTTACAACAGAATAGAGCACAGTCGAGGCTTTTTTAATTTTTTTAAATACCATAACCATTACCGTTATCGTTATCGTTATCATATACAGACAAAAACTAGTTATAAAAGAATCCGACGTTTCGACGACAACATCATGGCGCCATTGTTAAGGAAAACGTAGTTAAATTTTCGATTTCAAGAGTGACTTAGAGTCCAGAAGGTCAGATTCTTTTATCCATAGTTTATACCTGTGTTTGTTTATCTCAATTATTTTTGGTCATCGTTATCGTTCTCGTTGTCGTTCTCGTAATCGTGATCGTGATCGTGATCGTGATCCTGGCAAAATGCCGGTAATAAAACACTGAGTAGCATCCCTCACAGTGTGTTACAGTACTAATCGGTAATATGTTTTTAGACTCCTGACAGACACATATCCAAAATGTAAAGAAACCAACTTTGACTGTTTCGTGCTGGACGCAGCTGGATTTCTAATCATGCACAATGATTTCGTTGCGCCTGATATCAAGGCCAAAACACTGGAATATGTCCACATCACCGAAAAAGAAAAGGACGTAGCCGAAGATCTGTTACAGAAAGGTTATCTGGTGAAATCAGAATGCCGCAATTTGGAGAAAATCAAGCTGCAGAACTTTTACAAGCTTAAGATTCCACCACTACAAGGCGTGAACACGTTGGACAGTGGAGTCCGCTGCAAGAAGTACCAGCTGTCTAGTGTGGGGGGCACTAATGCATTTCTAGGTAAGGAAGTTAATAATGTTGGTAACCATGTCGACCCAGCCCACAATATTTTCCCTCAATACACTGACTTTTAATGGCAGAAAACAGTTCAAAATCCTATGCTTTTCATTCATGCTACATATCACCACACTCCTATTTTCTAAGGAAAATAAGGAGCTTAAGGAAACCACGACGACGACGGTAACGAGATCGTCAGAAAACAAAAGCTTTGATTAGCAAAGAAACAATAGCTGTGCACGTGCTTTATATATCTTTGCACATTTCTTTGTCTTCCTCTGCAAAACAACAAGTTGAAATGACCAAGTTCTGCGCCGTCTTCAGAACGCGGACAACGACGGCTAATTTTTGTATTTTCATTTTTAATTTGCGTATCTAACTTAAGCACGCTTTTAAAGCCATTGGCGTAGTTACAAGTTCTAGATAGTCGCGACTTTCGCTTGCAAAATATAAAATAATTTTTTCTAGGCGTGGTCCTCGGCGTCGTCGTCGTTGTTGCTTAAGCTGCCTCGTATTAAGAGGCGTTATGTGAGGGTCACCTAACGAGCCTTAAGAGTGCCTGCGTCGAAGGCTAGCACTGAAACAGACTCGTGTGAATAAATGCGTGGAGATAGAACAAGATACATTATCTATAAAGTATTTTGGAAATAAAAACTTAACGAGTATCGAGGGAATGGATGGGCACGAATTCAAAAGAATCATTTGTAGGTAGCTGGATATACGTTTAGTCTTCATTGTTGGTATCTCTCATTTTTTATGTAGCTGGCGTTGCGTGACGGAATTTAACCTTCTTTAACTGTATACCGATGACCCAACTAAAAGCCCTTTAAACTGCCAATACAAGAAGTGCTTCTTGGCAGATTTCAACTAATTTTCTTCCACTAAACTGTCAATTCATTCCATTGGAATTTCTCACCAGGTTTGCTTTTTGATCTGATCCCCATTGTTGGTATATTTTTCCTTTCTCAGGAATCATATCACGTGACAGCTCATGCTACTCCAGGTCTTGCACGTGTTCCAGTGACAAAGAATGCTCCAGTGTCCACGGTTTGACTTGCCAGTGTCCATGCTCTTCGCGACTTAACTTCCATTATTGTACAAGCGAGTTTCCGGCCAGCAAGTAAGAAAAGACAACACTCTTTGTACTGCACCCGTCAGTAGCACGCGAGTTCAAAGTCGGTGGAGTTTTATACCAGTTATACTGTTGAAAATTCATCTTATAAAGGTCTCCAGGAACAAAGTCGTTCATTGAACCAGTTTTAAAAGTCACTTCTTTGATCTAATGTTTTTAGGCTTTGCTGTTTTTTTGTTTTTGTTTTTGTTTTTTTTTGGCGCAACTTTGAATGACGCCAGCGTAAGATCCTGTTAGTAATATCAGTTAGGTTTTGAAGCTCAGGGTTGGAATTTGTCATGGGAAGGTGGAGTAATAGCAGTATGTGATGTGTTTAAAGATCGTTTTCACCTGACGTCATCGCCGCCATTTTGGATGACCATAAACAAAATATATCTATTTTTTACGTTTTTCTTTCTTCGCAGCACTTCTATTTGTCCTGTTCCCGCAATAGTCGTTCCATCTGAGCAAGTTAATGATCCTTCCGTTAGTGGCTTAGAGAAATGCTTTGACCCAAAATGCAACGAGAAGACAGATTCAGGATCATGTGACGGAGTCGTGGGTTGCTATTGGTGCGTTAGAGACGCTAACGACGCTCTACTTTCCAAGAAATACTGTGCTGATATCAACACCTGTTATGGCGGCAAGGAAGGTGGGTTACAGTTCATGTCTTACTGTTCAGTTTGTATAAGAAGCAGGTCTGTCGCACTGCTAACATCGGATGTAACGTTTCATCCAGCGACTATAGGGTCACCAACAATGCTTTATTCACTCTAAATAATTAAAACACATTTTCATAGAAAGTGACAACAGACTACAGTAAGTTAAGAAATAAATATGTTTAAAGTTGAGCCAGGAGGACAAATGAACCTTGCGGTTTTCGAGTTATTCCCCTGCCTTTAACGTGAAAAACGAAATGAGATTAAAGGATTGAAAGAGACGAATAAATAAGGTGCAAACACGAGGGGGCAGACCGAACCATACGAGCAGCGGATTTTCAAAGGAGTTGAATATAATATTCATAGTGTTAGTTACTTCATGGAATTTTCGAGCTGTTTAGAGAAGAGATATAGATGTATTTGTTTAGAAAATTGTTACACATTAATAAGGTGGAAGCCATATAGATGGAAGCCATATAGATGGAAGCCATATATGAGAGAATTGGGGGCGTTCTTTTTTAATGTTACTGCAAATTCTTCATCACGTAATATAAATCAGAGCGCAATAGATAATTTGACTGGGGGTGATCATGTTAATTTAGTGAAGCTGCCTTCATTGTGGAAGTAGACAGTAAATTATTAAAGTTTGCGTACGAGCCAAGTGGCTCATCAGCTCGGAACCTCTCCTGGTTTCTGCAGCATGAAGCAACTTGCAGTATTTCTACTCCTTCGAGATAGGATGCCAGTCCATCGCAGGGTTAACCCTAGTCTCCTCCGCAGCCGTTTTTTGGGATGTCACGGAACGCTCCCCCAAAGAAACGGCTGCTCACAACCGAACCACATTCCTTTCATGAAATAAGCCAATCGCGGCTTCCGTTCCATTTTCAAGAACGTTTTGGCGCCAAATTCGCCCGTTGAAACTTGCACAATTAGAGAATACTTTTTATCTCTGTATCTCGTCATGGGAGACGCCACAAATGATCATGCGGTTTCCGGCTTTTGTTTAGGAACGCCGAAAAATACTGGCGGCGCTTCAATGAGCTTTGGCTGTTGCTGTAGCTTTGAACTCGATCGAAAAATCATTGTGAAGAAGGAAGATATCTATTTTCACTTGGTAATAAAGGGCCTACGGAAAAGAATCAAGTAGCTTCGCTGGTTTAAATTTGTTGACAGCGGGTTCTGAATGCCGCTTTTTTCTCCTGTTTTCAATCTGTAGGAAGCTTTGAGCCCTTGATTGATGCTTACAATTAGACATTTCCAGAAAATATATATTCTTTCATTAGCTGAATACAGCGATGAGCACATGAAGCACTTGCACTTGGGGCTTCATTCACATTTTTTTCGTCCGTCATGATCGTAGTCCGCGAGCTGCGCACAGCTCGTTGTGCGTGCCGCGTGCGGCGTGAAACAAAAGCCAGAAATCCCTTATTGTTCGCACTGCAGGCCCTCTCCCGCTTACGTCATTCGCACTTTGCTGTTATGTGATTGGTCTGTTCAAAAGACTGCAACCAAACCACAAACACAATGGAAAGGAATGTTGTTCGGTTGGGAGCAGCCGTTTTTTTGGGGGGAGCGTTTCGTGACATCACAAAAAACGGCTGCGGAGGAGGCTAGGTTAACCCCAGCATTAAGTGTTCTTGTACATATTTATACACCTGGGTGGATCGAATGATAATAACTACAAGTAAAATGTCACGAGACAGGTTGCTTAAAATGTCCGTTAGTAAGAGGTATTCTCCTGTTAGGACTACAGGCTGTGACGCAATTGGTTATTATACACTAGTGGATATATTTATTTCCTCAGGCACAAGAGTCCCTGGAAGCAGCGATGCTCCTAATGACCCTGATGATGAGCATGATGATGATAACGACACGGGTGAAATGTCGGGTGGGGTCATTGCTGGTATCGTCATGTTAAATTAGTGAAGCTGCCTTCATTATGGAAGTAGACAGTAAATTATTAGAATTTCCAGCTCGGAACCTCTCCTGGTTTCTGCAGCACGAAGCAACTTGCAGTATTTCTACTCTCTCCAGATAGGATGCTAGTCCATCGCAGGGTTAACCCCAGCATTAAGTGTTCTTGTACACATTTATACACCTGGATGGATCGAATGATAATAACTCCAAGTGAAATGTCACGAGACAGGTGGCTTAAAATGTCCGTTAGTAAGAGAAATTCTCCTGTGAGGACAAGATGCTGCGATGCGATTGGTTATTATAAACTAATGGATTGATTATTTCTTTTTCAGTCACGAGAGCCCCTGGAAGCAACGATGCTTCTAATGACCCCGATAATGAGCATGATGATGATAACGACAAGGGCGGAATGTCGGGTGGAGTCATTGCAGGCATTGTCATTGGGGCAATAGCTGTTATAATTGTAGCAGTAATTATAGTCGTCAAATGCAGCAATAGAGAAACGGTACCCAAGAACCAACCTGTCCAATCAGTGGCTACTCCGTCCGCCGCGGTGTCTTACAGTGCTCCTACTCCAGCAAATCCCCCATACGGCCCGGAGCCTGGTGTTCCTGTGCACTTCACCAGGAACGACATGGCACCGCCAAGTTATGATCAAACAATCTCTTCTGCGGTCCAGGCGTCAGCGCCACCCTATAACCCTTATTATAAGGGTGCCAGTGTATTCTAGAGAGAACTGAGAGTGTGAAGTGTCTTTTTTTAAGTATTAACGTACAAAAAGCAGAAATCAGAAAAGTACATCAAAGTGCGTGTTATGGTGCTTTTACCACCGTCTTCGTTGGTACGCGACTTTGGAAAACAAAATACCCGCAAAAACGTTTCCAAAATTTCCGTCAATCTTACATGTTATCGACAGATTGGATTGAAATCCACCAATTACAGTCACTAGTGTGACCTTTTACGTCATGCCAGCGGGCTGTGATTGGTGGATTTTGATACGATCTGTCTATAACGGTGGTAAGCGGACATGTCATCATCTGTCAAATCGTTTTTTCATAACATTTAAGTTCTTCTCTTAATAATCAACGGAAACAACCAAGATGCTAAGTGAACTGAAGGTTAAGGCTGGGTAGGGGTGAAAACACCCAGATTGTTTGTAAGCGACAAACTTAAAAAAGCTTAGGGAAACGCCCTTTATATTACCTCCTACTTTGTTGGCAATTTCGTTTTAAATGGTAATTAAGCCATATTAGTTCCAGAAGTATGTTTATTTTTTTTCATGGAATCTGTAGACAATGTCTGATTTACTTGGTAGGTGAATTACAAAGTCAGAAAATGAAGAAAATGCAAGAATTGTTTTGTTTCATTGTCCATCTAAGGGTTAAACCTATTTCTGTAAAGAAGAAAAAAAATATTTTGCAGACAGCTGTACACGGAAATTTGCCAAGCACTATTGTCAATCTCGTATGGTATAAAAAATGAAGTCATGCACTAACCACGGTTTAACGTTATAGTACTGGATGCAATCCTTGGTATAATATGCAATTTACGGGCGTTAGCAAGCTAAATGCTAAATCCCCAGCTCTGAACTCAACTGACATAGGAATGTATGTTTCCTCAATAACAAAACCACCAAAAATCTCTTTTTCGTAACTCTTTCTTTATACGAATAATAGTAATTTGTGGAATGCATTACCTATCGCTATGAGTTCGGAGATAGAAAAAAAATAAAATCATTTTTATTTGGGGTAAGCTCACAATAAGTCGGGGAAGCTCAAAATAAGCGGGGGTAGCTCCCAATAAGTTTGCGGCTAAGAATATTGCCTGTTAACGATATTCACATGATCGAAAGGAATTCCGTCATTAAGATGAGTGGGTACCAGTGCAGAGCTTACAGATGAGAAGATTGGGTGCTTTTTGGCTTGTGCGAGTGGATTTTCTATCTCCCTCGTTTGGGTCGTTCCCTTTTATCGGGAGACTCATTTTCATTTTGCCAACTTTTCACCGAAGGGTAAAGTTGTTGTTGTTAGGCGATTATTTGGAGAGGGGGATTCTCCCTTAAACTTAACATTGCAAAGGAGGCAAAAATGCTTGAGAGCTTGTGCCATCCGAACATTACGTAATTTATCGGCGTTTGTTCAAAGCCAGTGGTAATAATGATGTATTAAGAGTGTTTCAGTTTTTAGTCCCTTTGGGCTGGACATTGCAAGGCCTGTTTGGTCAGGAGGTGGGAGGACGTGCTTTTGCTACATAATTGGGACAACAAAGATTTATTCTTTTCACGAACACAACTTTGAAACAACTTTGTTTTGGGTTGTAAACTATAGCTGATTGGCTAAAAAAAAAACTGAATCAATGGGAGAGTATTTTAAAGCCAAGATCTTTAGAGTAAGCCAGACTAAGGAACAGCAATGTAAATGCTGATTATTTTTAATTACCGCCAATGCAAATATTCAAATCGGTTACAGTCACACTGCATTCCTTTACAACAAACCATAGATAAACCGGCAGGCTAATGCCGATATTTTACTGCCAGCTTCTTATACTTGATGTAACATAGCTTGTGGGACGAAGTAAATAATATTACCGGTAAAAGTATAATAAAAAAACTAGGTCTCCAATGCGTACATGTGTTTAGTGCTGGGTAATTGAGAAATATGTATATGGTTATATAGCATTGAGTTAGATTTTGTTTACGCAATTAAGACTTCTCCGTCATAGAGTGCAGGTGTGGAGGCTGGGGCATAATGTGAAGCTCGAACAGTCTAGCAAAGAAATATGGCTAGAACTAACAAACGTGTTGAAGGTGATATAGAAAAATAAGGAGGAGTAGAGGTTGGTCCGGCTTTGGGGTGTGGTTAAAATTAGTGCAGACATTTTTCTGGAAGAGGTACTAACTATTATGAATTTATTATTTTTAACATCACAGTGGCAACGATGAAACGAATTGAGCACAACTTTATTTCAAGGCATTATTTAATCCGTCAGCAGGCTTTGTTATCCCCCAAAGGGGCCTCAATATTTCCCATAACGGGCTTTTCTTTCCGCACATGGGGCTCATATAGCCTAATTTGTATCCTCTTCGCAAGCGGTCGCAAAATTGTAGCATGGTCGGAGATTTTGTCGGCGCCAAGTACTTTGAAATACCTTTCGAAACCTTTTATTCTACCGGTTTGACACATACTTCGAAAGCTGTGGCATACTGAGAAAATACGTCATAAGAAATTCATCACAAAAGTAGCTTACCGATAGGACAACTCGTATCACACACCTCGAAGAAAGCAACGAAAGCAAATTTTCGTAAAGAGTTTTCTTGCAGTTGTCGGGAGTTGTCGTGGAGAGCACATGGGGTTGACGCAATTGTCGTCTATACTAATACACATTCGATTGGTTCCGATTGTCATTGGTTGTTTATTTCGGGTCAAAAAGAAATTACGAGTGACTATCGATGATATTACCCTCCTGGTACCCAGTAAAGAATGCTGCACATAATGTGTTACGTGCGAGAAACTTTATTCGCATGACGTAATAATTTGCCATATATGAAGCACTATCCAGAGGATTTGTGTTTTCTCATAGTGTCTGTGCTTCGCACTACACACAAACCCTGAAAAGTTAAAAAAGAAAAAATCTGGAGCTCTCGAATCAATTTTGTTTGCTATTATTTTGAACGGTTTATTGCGAATGTTTCCCTTTGTTTGTTCTACGAGCCGTAGAGTTCTTATTCGGTTTGCTATGTATGGCTTTGTTCCTTCTTAAAAATGCACGCTGCTGTCTGATCTAAATCAATAAGGCCTGCCTTTCTCAAGCGTTCGCAACGTAAACAAGAGGTTGTTTCGGTGGTTCTTAAAGTTATACAAACACGAGTTATACAAACACGAGATTTTTAACCAGTCAGCGCGCGTGCTTTCTTAGGACTGTTGTCTAAACTGATTTATGTTTCAAAGAATATAGCAACACTCACAATAACGTCAACTATTTTTATTAAGATGCCAATCAGAGGTTT
>CM042756.1:2029898-2041673 GCA_022496165.2 Catalaphyllia jardinei
CACTGGGAGTCGATCGCAGTTCACTTGAACAGTAAACATGGTTAGTACCACTGTGCTGACTGTGCTACGGCAGACTTGAACGATCACAAGGGAGGAAATAAACATGCATATCATATCCACCAAAAAACCGCAGACAACTCAGCGGGCTCGCCGTTTGTACGAGGATTGTCTGTGGGTTAATTTGTCCTTTACCAAACAACTGTCAGTGAGTATATTTGGTATTTCTGGATTTTTTCTGACACTCAGGAATGCCTTTTTTAAAGCCTAGAGGTTACATGTGTTCATTCGTCGGTAAATGGAGTCGCAACATTTGTTTTGAGGGAAGGTCTTCGTGGCTTGTTTTGCACCTAGACCTTTCGCAAGCTACACAAAACACAGCTAAGCGTAAACAAGATGTTTTGTTCAAGAAGCTTGATTTCAAAGGAATCGAAGTGAATCAACTTTATTGAAGGATACATTAGTCGTCGCGATCACCGACTGGATCTGGAGAGAGTTTAACACATTATAGGCCATTTTTGCTGGACGTTTTTCGACTTGGTGAAAGAGAAGTTGCTGAGACAGGTTGTCTTGTTATTTTTCCTTTGATTTCCTTGAAGAAAGACCAGGTGTCCAGCCTGAACGAGAAAGGAGTCAAAGCTGTAGTTTTGGGGCCAGGAAGTTCACACAGAAATTAAGGATGCTTTTGAGGGTTAATACAAAGTCCATGTGTTTACAAAGTCGGTTCGCTGTCAAGTGGGTTTTGAATACAGATCGCGGATTTAAAGCAACTTCCTCGACTTTACAAAACAAAAAAGGGAATTATAATGTACAGTATTACTTCCAAGTTTAATTCAGATGTTTCAGCCACGATAATCCATTGCCGATAAAACGACTACAAAAGCCGTTGGCAAAAATTCAAGCTTTTCATTTAGCGTGAAGAATTAATTTGAACATGCTGTCACTATCACGCAGCGAAGCATGTTTGCGAAATTTTGACATTTTTTCCCTTTTAAATAGTGTTTTTCTGCCTCATCTTGAATGAAAATTTATTTTTATTGAACTTCTTGTCGCATTTCTTTCTTTTGGTTACCTTTCTTTTGTAAATTTAGCTATTTAAATTAAAAATAAATATCTGTATATTGAATTTTCGGCGACCTAGCTACGTGGCCGTGTTTGTTTAGTTTATTGGCGTGGTTCAAATACATTTTTTTGAGTTTTATTGAGCTACTACAAAACACAAATTTAGCACAGTTGAAATACTATTTATCCCAAAATAATTCAGTGGTATTTTTGTCATCTTTTTTATTTACAACTTTCATCTTCCTTTCACTACGCTGTATTATTTCTCGCACACAAAGAAATATCTGATTTTTTGTCTTTAAATTGTTGTTTACCGATGTCTTTTCGCTTTTATTTTCCGATGGTTTCTCTAATGTTATCCACCATAGTGAAAAAATTGAAATTTCGTTGTTTTCGGTGTCGTTTTGTCCTCCAAAGTCAATAATTAACTCGTTATTTTCTCGGCTTCTGTCGCGCGGCAAAGAAGAAAAAAGTGTAATTTCTTGTTTTCTTATTAGTTTTAATACATCTCAATTTGAGTTCCTTTTGTTGATTGTTTTATTTATATATACTTTGGCCCGTAATTTGTTCAACCTTAAATAAACGATGTCTTTAAGTCTAATTTTATACATGGCTGTGGTTACTGGGCATATGGTTTTATTTCAAGCCCTGAAATGACGTCACAATCATTCCCAGTCTCCTGGTTTTGGTCTCGCAGTTTTGCACCCCACTGAAAGTGAAATTTCACGTTTTTGGTACGTCAAACTCGCTATCAAACACTTTTTTTTGCTATACTTATCAGTACATTGTGCAGATTTTATCGAGCAAATAAAAGGAATCTGTCGTATTCACTTTGAAGCCAATGAAACTTAAGGCTGCAGTGAATGTAGATATTCTTCGCTGTGGATACTCTAGGCAACTTGTTCATTCTATATTCTTCTCCATTGGTATGCCTACATTGGTTACGTGAGATGAAAGTTAGTTTTCTCTATTTGTCTATTTTTTCTAACTTCCCTACACAAAGGGAAATAACCCTCGTTTCCTCGTCGCCTTGTTGCAATTTGAAATGAAAATATCGCCTAGACTTTGCATTTCAAGGAATCTTTACATCGGAAACTTCCATCAAAAATGTCTTGAACGTGTCCATAGTTTATACAGGGGAATTGTTATAAAACTCGTCAAAGTTCTTTGTTGAATGTTATTGTTCTCATTTTTGGCCGCGACCCTGCACGAAATACAATAGTTGTTTACTACGAACTTAGGAACTACCGAATAGAAACGTGTCGGTTACGTAATCCATGCATAGTGTATGAGGGCAAAACGAAAGATTGTGCTGTGTCGTGGACCTTCCAAAATAACTCTTGGCATCTTTGTTTGCTCCTTTGATGTTTGCCGGGCTCCATAACCATTCCCTTTTATTAACTATGACGCGTCCTTGTACATCCTTATAGGCAGAAGATAAAATTGCCATTTTTAAACAAAACTTAAAACTATAGTCTCTAATGGTCTCATTTTATAAAGAAAGACTGATTATTGTTTGCATTAAGAATGTATCGCCTTCATTTTTGAAATATTTCCAATGTTCACTTTTCAACCACATTTACTGCCAACTATTGGTAAACCAGAACCAAAAATGAAAAATGTTTAAAACACATGACATCGTCCACCCTTGTCAAATGTAAAAGCACGATCGTTTCAATTGTAATGCGCTCTTATTCAAGCGTTACCTTGTTTCTTTGTCATGTTATTAATGAACACTGAACTACTGCTCATACTCTAAACATGAAAATCAACCACAGTATTCCCCAAACCAGATAATATTAAGCAGAGTCCAAAAAAACAAAAAAACAAAAAATACACGTCTGCTTTACGAGTTTGCTCACAGAGCACTTTGATTTTTCTCTCAAAGCAGGTAGGTTAAATATTTGCATAGTTCTTTTCCTTGATCGAAGAAAAACTTAACATTTAACCCTATTCAGACTGGTCTTTTTTGGTCAATCTGTGACTGGGGGAGGGCTCTTCGGAACCCCCCCCCCCCTCTGTATCTCTGGAACCAATAATGCTAGGGTCATGAAATTTACACAAAATGATCATCTCCTTACAAAGAAGCCCCACGCTTAGTTTTGACTTGCCACGCCCAAAAATGAAGTCACAGTGACGTCATATTCCGATTTTTCAATGTTTCTTATTATTTTTACGCTTAGATACCTAAAATATCAATAATATTGGTAAAGTCATCTTTTTTGTTATCCTTTCTTATGAATTAGTAACAAGGAAACACTTGTACAGCGAGAAAAAGCAATAGGAAACAATGAAATTTAAAATTTAAAATGGTTGTCCGCCATCTTGGATCCGCCATCTTGGATTTCCGTTTTTTTGTTAAAATTATAATTTAAAGCAACTTTCCAAGGGAAAAAGCTCAAACTAATGTTTATTCCCCAACAAATGACTTTGGAAGTGTTATTTGGAAAATAGAGCAGCATATTTGGTAAAGAATAAGAGTGACAAAATTTACCCCACCCCCCAAAGATTCGATGTTGAAACATTTTGATATAATTCAAAAACTAGTCCCAAGCAATGACCATTTTAACAACAAAAAGCACTATAAGTGTAAAAATGCGATGCTAAAACAAAAAATTCACCATTTTTTAAATGTCCCAAAACCTGTGTCAGAAACTGGTTGCCATGGCAATATGATCAATCACATGGACATGGTAATTATACCAAAATGTTCCTAGATAAATTTTAGGCAAAGTCAAAAAATTTGAACGTCATAGCTCTTTTGGTGTAGGAGTAATCATGATTTTGCCGGAGGGGGGGGGGGGTCGAAAAGCCCCCTCCCCAGTCTGAATAGGGTTAACACAACAGTCATTCTCTATTGATAGAGTAGAACATCACCAAACCTGTGTAAGTGACAGCTGACATTGGTACAAAAGTTGAATGGTGCCGTTGATACATAGTGTAATTTATCTATGTGACCTACATAACATTGATTTCTGCAATAAGTGGATTGGAATACATGTTTGTCTCCGAGAGCTTGACAAATCTGTGGAACATCTCAATTTGATTTCAGTAAATCTCGCGCATGTTCCCTAAAATATTGACCAAAGGCCTAGCGCTCTACTATTCCAATGAAACGTGGGACCACCATACATCATGCAAATAAAAGAAAACATCATCAGCAAGTCTAGAAGGTTCGCTGTCTGAGTGACTGGGTGACTGAGTGACTGGGGGACTGAGTGACTAAGTGACTGAGTGACAGAGTGACTGAGTGACTGAGTGACTGAGTGACTGAGTGACTGAGTGACTGAGTGACTGAGTGACTGAGTGACTGAGTGACTGAGTGACTGAGTGACTGAGTGACTGAGTGACTGGGTGACTGAGTGACTGAGTGACTGACTGACCGATCGACTGACTGCTTGACTGAGCAAATGACCGACTGACCGACCGTCCGACTGACTGACTGACTGATTGACTGACTGACTGATTCAGTTTTGTTTGACAGATTGGATTGGTGAAATTCAGCAGCGAGGCAGAAACCCCAACTGGATATAACAATTGATGGGAGAGACTGTCACAGCAAACGTTTGGCGGATGCCACACCGATTAACATAAAGTACTTAAAGGATTTCGTAGATACACTTTTTGCAAGAGGTACATGATTATTATAGTCAACTATTCGCTCGCAACAGCAGGTTCAAGCAAGAGATTATCAAGGTAAGAAAGTGAATCAGTAGTATAATATATGGGGGTTTTAGCGCAATTTTCAAATATTTTTTTCAATTCTGAAATCAGAAAAATTTTCAAATATTTTTTCAATTCTGAAATCAGAAAAATTTTCAAATATTTTTCAATTCTGAAATCAGCAAAATTTTCAAATATTTTTTTCAATTCTGAAATCAGCAAAATTTTCAAATATTTTTTTCAATTCTTAAATCACTTGAATTTTACAATATTTTTTTATACTTTTTTTCTCAATTATTTTTCCAACAATTTTTAACTGCTGGAAAAACCAAATATTGGAATCAAATGTGGAGACAGACCAAAACCCGGGACATCAGTCTGGAACCAAAACCTTGAATCATTATTGGGACCAATACTTATGTTATTAATATAACATATAATCATAATGGAACCAATCAAAAAGATCTTCAAAAACAACAGATGTGATTATTGCAATAAAACATACGGACTGTTTCCTTTTAATTGTAAATGTGGTGGTAAGTTTTGTACTGAGCATAGGTATTCATTTATACATTATTGTGATTTTGATCATCTATCTTTTGAACGTGATATGTTGAAAATACATCTTCCAAAAGTTGTAAAAGACAAAATTGCTAATCGGGTTTAAAACTTTAAAAAAAATTATTTTATTAATATATAAAAAATATAAATTATTTTCTATTTATAATATATTATGAATATTTTAAAAAAAATAAAATGTGGTATTTGTAAAAAAAATGTGAAAAATATTATACAGAATGTAATTGTGGTTTTAAGTTTTGTTTGATGACAAAATGTTTATTAAAACATATCCAAGATTGTAGAACTTATGATATAACCATGAAAAGTTATGATATGACCAAAAAAAGTAAAGAATTTTTTCCAATAAAACAAGAAGTGAGATTTATAGTATATTGGGATAGTATTAAAAAGAAATATGATATACTTATATAAGATGACTTGTAATAATATTCATAATGAATTTATTAATAATAAAGAGATTATTTGTCCTTTTTGTGATAAACAATTAACAACATTTAGTAAAGCAGTTGAGCAATGCTGTATTGAACAGGATTTGAAAACTGTAAATGGTATGAATACCTGTATAAATTGTGGTTTAGTTCATGGTAATGATTTTGTAACAGATAACTTCAACTTTTATGATGAAATAAATTTAATACGACAAAAATCAATATATCATCGAAAATATCATATTGAGAATGTGATAAATGGTATATGTTTTAAGACTAATATTCAATTGACTTTTAAACAAAGAGAGAAGATCCATAAAGTATTCATTGAGATTAATAGTATTCTTCATGAGGTTAATGATGAGCGTAAACGGATGATTAGTATTAAATTTATTATAAAGAAATTATTCAAGATGCTCGTGCTTCCTTACCAAGATATCCAAGTAACGAAGTCGAAGAGGACAATCAGATATTATAAACAATTTTGGAAAAATGTTCTATCATTGGTTGGTGATAAAATTCAGTTGATAATTAACAAGTGAATTTTTTATCGTATTTACTGAGATACTTATCAAAAATGGGACTGTTGTCTTTCACATAATCATCAGTGTTCTTCATTGTATTATGAATTTGACATGAATTGTAATTTCCACTTCTCATCATATCCCTTATCTCATTCAGAAGATGTTGATAGCTTTGGTAAGCACAAGTGCAATTTTGGATCTTCAGATCAAGGTTTTTATGTGACATCCAACCCTGAATCAAAAGTGCTGCTGTACTGATTGCAATCAAACTGATGCCGCCAGTTGCTATGCTGCTTGCTAAACCTCCAGATGCAAATATGATGGACAATGAGTTGCCTAATAATTTCCATTCTTTGAAACGTTTCAATGCTTGTTTGTAAGCCCAGAACTTTTTATGATATGTTTGGTAGTAAGATTTCAATTCATTTACCTGTTCTTTTGTTAATTCATCTGAATTATGATTCCAGTTGAATATGCTTTTTCCCAACTCTTTCATATATATTTATTGGATAATTCAAGAGTGTAAATATTTAATGTAAAATGAGCTGTTTCCTGCTCCATCAAGCATGGTATTCACAGAATTCAAAAAATATCAAATTAGAATTAGAATTCACTTTAATTACTGCGTTTATTATTAGTGTTTCCCAATTTAATTTATTATCAAGATTCATTATAAATAAATCTTTACCAACAGATGAATCTTTTATTTTGAATTGATTTCCTGCTCCTTTATAATTATCAATATAAAATATCTGATAAAAACCACTGATTGCTGTCCTAATATATTCACCCTTATTAGAAGCAGTGAAAGGGTATTTATTAAAACCTTTGCACTTGATTTTTCTGGCGTTATTATGCTTTAATTCAGTTGTGTAATAAAAATATGTTAGTGTTTTTTCTAAATCATTTAACTGTTTTTTATTGATGGCATCACTCTCTACAGTACCATCAGCTACTCCTGTTATTTTATTATTCTTCATATCGATTGATGCTTCATATTTGATAGAATCATTGTCATAATAATAAAGACGATCCCAAAGATTTACCGGTACATCATTAACATAACCTTTAACACCATAAACAACAACATAAATAGTAGTTTGTGGATCAGTTTTACTTTTCAATCTTATATCAATATCTAAATCATCAAAACTAGGAAATATAATTTATTTAGAAAAATGAATAATACTACGTGTCATAGTTCCATCTATTCTGGAATCAATCTTTCCTACAGATAGAGTTCCACTTGATGCATTTATCTCATCAATTGTGATACCATCTTCTACATACATTTCGTAAACCATTGTATAATCTCCTTTTGGTAAATAAACTAAATCAATAGATAATCTAGTGCTGTAATAACCAATACTTGAATTATAATCAATTTTGGATTCATAAGCTTTTTTATTCACTGAATGAAAATCTTTATTCTGAACTCCAATTTTATGAATGTCATCATCATCTTCTTTGAACTCATCATTATCCATCACTCTTTTGAATACATTTTCTTTTTCAATGGACTCAATTGAATTCTCTTCTGATTCTTTTATTTTCTTATCAATTATACTATTTATAACTGTATTATTATCAACAATTGCATTAGCGACAAATTTTACATTAGCAGCATGTGTGGCTTGGTGATCTTCTGCTTCTTTCAAATTAATTATATTTTGATTTCCCATATCTAAATTTCCAGTCATTGCTTCACTTCCATCTTTTAATAAATAATCTATCTCAGAAATGAAACGGACTAAGTAGTCTCGTGTACTTTTTAAAAGTTCAAAATTAACAGCTTTATGTTTTATTTGTTCATAATTTGGATTTTCTCCATCATCTTCAACAATTGTTTTAACATTATCAATAAAATGTCCACCAGCATTAAAATCTGCATTCATTGCTACTGTGCCATCAACATGAATAAATTTGTCTGTATTTGCAGCATGTGGTATTTTAGCAATTTGAGAATCAACAAATGCTTTACTGACTAAACTGTTATCATCAAAAAGTCCATCATAGTAAGGTTCACAGTTTTTTATTATATTCTGTTTGAGATCATAATATTCTCTACCGTCTTTGTCCACCATTTTGAGAAAATTTTCATTCAGATATCCTTTGTTAACAACGCTTCGCAAATCTCTGGCTCTGACTTCCAAAGCATCATCAACCTTATGATCATCTAAATTTTCCACAGATAGAATGTGATTTCTGTCCATATTTAAATCACCAGTCATTTTTCTGCTGCCGTCTCTTGGAAGTAATGGTGTGGAATCAACATGGACTTTTGCTATTTCAGTGTCAACGTACTTCTTATTAGCAGCATTATCGTATGCTACAGGATCACCTAAACCATTAATAAGATTGCCATTGAGATTCAAATTCTCAAAATAGAGAATTATATGATTATCAACAACATCACGAACATTAAAAATAGTATGGTCGAAAATTGTCGACTGTTTACCCTTCACCACTCTTGAATAAAACGGAAATTTAATGTTTTTATTGTATTGAGAACCACAATATCTGATTTGAAATCTTATCCCATCATCTACTCCAGCTCTTCCATCAGTTGTGAATTGAATGATTGATTTAGTGTATTTACCATCAATTTTGTCACTATCGAATATATTAATTGTATAATGACTGTCACCATGGACATTAAAAATTATTGTATCATGAACAAGAAAACCACCAGCATCACCAATAACGAATATTTCAAAAACAGAGGTATAAGTACCACTCTCTAATTGATTACCTTTCATTTTTATACTGGACCATGCTTCTCCACCAAAACCAGTATCATAACCTTCTTTCTCAATTATATATGCATCATTATGCGCTTTATTATTTTGAAAAAAATGGTCTGGTGATGTATTTGGTGGTGACCCAACAGTTAATTGACTCTTGTCACCAAAGTCTTTATAAAATTGGAAACTTGGTTGTAAATGATAATTATTTTGACTGACTTTAGTATTTTCTTTCAACACTTTTAAACTGACTGCATCATTGTCGCCAGTAGACTCACCAATATTAGTTAATCGCTTCCCTTCAATATCATAATTACCATCATCTGTTAAATCGAATCCAACACCTGGCAACCCAGGTAGTCCACGTTTACCAATGGCTGATGATGATGAAGGTAAAAGTCCGTTTGAATAACTCATTTATATTAATAGATTATATTTTTTCATTGAAATTTTTAGTGGTGAATTTTCGTGGCTTATCGATATATACAAAGGAATATGGTTCCTTGGTTGCTTTTTCATATGATTCTTTTGAAATACTGTTTTCACGGCAAATTAAACTCTTCTCATTAGCACTTGGAAACTCATAAATGGAGAAGTGAGAACAATTCAGTCTGATGTCTTTTGGCGTCTTATAATAACTTTGACTTAGATAAATCACACTACAATTTTTATGCCGTCCTCGTATAAAATAGTCGATTAATGGTTTTTGGTTTTTATCACATACATAATCATCAAAAATGACGATTTTTTGTGAGTCAGAGTCAAGATCTTGAACTGGAATAATTTCATCATTTCTTGCTTCAATAACATCATAACCAACCTCATCACTTATCGGCTGAAAGACATCCATGAGATTCTGATACTTAGATTGTTCTAAATTTTTTGCATACAGATAAACTTTATCAAAATGAAGCAGATTGTAGATCATATGCATTAATGTGTTTGTTTTCCCTGAACCACTTGGACCACAAATCAACATCCGAAAACATTGATGAGGCATGAAATCATATAGTTGTCTAAAGTTTGAGACCACATCGTCTTCAACATCATAATTCGGTATTCTCATTATATTATATTGGTATATTAATTCAACATGGTGTTCAGCATGGTGTTTAACACGGTGTTCAACATGGTGTTCAACGTTGTTTTTCATATATGATTTGTCATTTTTATGTAAAGTAATAATATGACAAAAATGAGTTTGCTTAAATGGAAAGAACTTGCAAAAAGTAAAACAAAATTAGGGAATAAAATTAATTATGTCCATGATCTAATCACACAACATAAAATCAGTCAGGAGACAAGCCAATCATCATTCGAAAAGGTATTCAAACCAGTGGCAAGTAAATTAGATGATGTAATTGACAGTAATTCAAATAAAAAAATACCAAAAAAAAGACCATCAAAGAAAGGGGAAGTTCCGAATTACGGCATTGATATTGATGATAAAGTTGAAGACATGGGTCTTGATGATCTGTTTGATGATTATGTACCACCACAAAAAGAAAAACAAATAGTACCAAAACCACCAACATATGAACAAGTGTTGGATGATCTTTTGGAAGGGAAGAAGGAGATATATGTCGATCCCCAATAATTTCCAGAGCAGCCACCTGGAGAGCAGCCACCACAGCAAGAAACAACTAGTACCAAAACCACCTGGAGAGCAGCCACCTGAATATGATTATGATGAAGGAGTTGATTATACAATTAATGATTATGATTTAGAAAATAAAATTTTGGATAATATGGGTCTGAGTAATTATGAAGATATTAATTATAGATTGACTCAACCTGATATGACAGACCAAAAAAATATTAGCTATCTCAACAATATGAAGAAGAAGGCTGTAAAAGAAAGGCAAAAATTAACAGGTCATAAGGCTAATGTTACAAAACAATACAATAGTGGGAATATAAACGAAGCTGTTAGGCAGATGTCGAACAAAGTAATAGATGATCGAAGAGTTGTATTGAATAACTACCTTGGACGTCTTAATGCTGAACTGGAAACATTGAAAACAAAGAAAGGTTCAGGGATAAAAAATAAAAGAAGAAAGATAGGTGGAAATGTTATATTTTTCAACAATCCCAAACAGCTTTTAAAAAAAATTAGAATTGATAATTGGTGAAACTATTGCAGGCAACACATCAATTAAGATGAGAAATACAGGAGTTAGTATACTGGACACATTATTGAGAATGTCAATAATAAATAGACCGCAGTATAATGAATTGTATAATCAGTATTTCAAAGTATAATTATGTTCAACATAGTGTTCAATATAATGTTAAACATGGTGTTAAACATAGTGTTCAACATAGTGTTAAACGTTGTTTTTTATATATGATTTGTCATTCTTATGTAAATTAATAATATAAAAAAATGAGTTTGCTTAAATGGAAAGAACTCGCAAAAAGTAAAACAAAATTAGGGAATAAAATCAATTATGTCCATGATCTAATCACACAACATAAAATCAGTCAGGAGACAAGCCAATCATCATTCGAAAAGGTATTCAAACCAGTGACAAGTAAATTAGATGATTTAATTAAAAGTAATTCAAATAAAAAAATACCAAAAAATAAAAAAAGACCACCAAAGAAAGTTGAGCCTTTTATTGACTAAATATGCCTGAAGTTGATCCATTTGAAGACATGGATGTAGAAGGTCTGATTAATTTTGGTGATGAGGTACAACCACAAGAAGATAAACCAATTGCAAAACATGAATTTACAGATAAGGAATTAGATGAATTAAATAAATTAGATGAA